>CM065592.1:439712618-439728539 GCA_033119425.1 Bufotes viridis
ATGTAGTAGATGTCACCTGCAGTCCTATGTAACACCACAGATAACACAGTGATAACTCTCTGAGTACAGATAATGTAGCAGATGTCACCTGCAGTCCTATGTAACACCACAGATAACACAGTGATAACTCTCTGAGTACAGATAATGTAGTAGATGTCACCTGCAGTCCTATGTAACACCACAGATAACACAGTGATAACTCTCTGAGTACAGATAATGTAGTAGATGTCACCTGCAGTCCTATGTAACACCACAGATAACACAGTGATAACTCTCTGAGTACAGATAATGTAGTAGATGTCACCTGCAGTCCTATGTAACACCACAGATAACACAGTGATAACTCTCTGAGTACAGATAATGTAGTAGATGTCTACCTGCAGTCCTATGTAACACCACAGATAACACAGTGATAACTCTCTGAGTACAGATAATGTAGCAGATGTCACCTGCAGTCCTATGTAACACCACAGATAACACAGTGATAACTCTCTGAGTACAGATAATGTAGTAGATGTCACCTGCAGTCCTATGTAACACCACAGATAACACAGTGATAACTCTCTGAGTACAGATAATGTAGTAGATGTCACCTGCAGTCCTATGTAACACCACAGATAACACAGTGATATCTCTCTGAGTACAGATAATGTAGTAGATGTCACCTGCAGTCCTATGTAACACCACAGATAACACAGTGATAACTCTCTGAGTACAGATAATGTAGCAGATGTCACCTGCAGTCCTATGTAACACCACAGATAACACAGTGATAACTCTCTGAGTACAGATAATGTAGTAGATGTCACCTGCAGTCCTATGTAACACCACAGATAACACAGTGATAGCTCTCTGAGTACAGATAATGTAGTAGATGTCACCTGCAGTCCTATGTAACACCACAGATAACACAGTGATAACTCTCTGAGTACAGATAATGTAGTAGATGTCACCTGCAGTCCTATGTAACACCACAGATAACACAGTGATAGCTCTCTGAGTACAGATAATGTAGTAGATGTAATCTGAAGTCCTATGTAACACCACAGATAACACAGTAATAACTCTCTGAGTACAGATAATGTAGTAGAGGTCACCTGCAGTCCTATGTAACACCACAGATAACACAGTGATAACTCTCTGAGTACAGATAATGTAGTAGAGGTCACCTGCAGTCCTATGTAACACCACAGATAACACAGTGATAACTCTCTGAGTACAGATAATGTAGTAGATGTAATCTGCAGTCCTATGTAACAGAGTAATAATTCTCAGAGTTTATAGAATAAAGGTGTTGACTGCTTTTACATCGGTGTCCTATCCTCAGGATAGGTCATAAAGTGAAATTCAATCCGAATTTCAGGATAAATTCGATTCAGCCTCGAAGCTGAAATTCTTTGTGTAAGAATCGATTTAACCTAAAATAGTTTAAAAAACAAACAAAAATCATTCTTACCTCCACCATTTGCTCACGACGGGCCGCCAGCCACCATCTTGATTGGAAGATCTCGGGCCGAAATCCTGTGCGTGGTGATGTCCATACGTCACCATGTCGGCCGGCTTAAAGATGTAATCTCGCGTTGCAGCAAAATTTCGCGTCAGATCTTCAAGCATGACGCTGCCGGCCTGTCGCGAGCGAATGGAGGCGGTAAGTTTGATTAAAACATTTTTATGTTCATTTCACACTGTTTTTACACCCAGATGCCGCGATCATGTATGAACACGGCATATGAGGGGTACAATTACGGGGCCCGCGCCATCGCAACTCCCTGTTATTGCACCCGAAGTAATTCGTCACAAACTGAATTTTTCGTAAATTCGGTGAATCAGCCGAATCGAACTTTTGAAAAATTCGCTCAACTCTAGTCATCAATATCAGATCAGTGGGGGCGGGTAACTCCCAGCAGCCTCACGATCAGTTGTTTGAAGAGAAGGCCACGCTCCCATGAGTGCTGCATTCTCTTCATTGTTTACCTGCTTGCTCTCACCAGTGCGGTGGAGAGCAGGTGGTATAACAACTCTGCTGTCCCCATTCACTTCAATGGCACTGCTCCCTCCTAAGCAGCCGCAGGACAGTGATACTCCATGGACTGCTGTAATTTATACATTGTTGCTAGAGATGAGCAAATTGAAGTTGATGAAGTGGAATTCGATCCGAATTTGAGGAAAAATTTGATATGCACTGAATCCGAATTTCCTCACGCATCGTGGTAACAAATCGCATATTTTCCAAAAATTGCTGCTGCACATGTGAGGACCTGGAGCAAGAAACTCTGAAAAGGCGGGATAACCTATAGTGCCAGTGCATGCAGCCAATCAGCAGCCAGCCAGCCCTGTGATGTCACAGCCCTATAAATAGCCTCAGCCATCTTGGATTCAGCCATTTGCCTCCACACTATGTCACCTTGCCACTCTGTGGTATCCTGATGCTGCTGTCACCTCCACACTATGTCACCTTGCCATTCTGTGGTCTCCTGATGCTGCTGCCGCCTCTGCACTATGTGACCTTGCCACTCTGTTGTCTCCTGATGCTGCTGTCACCTCCACACTTTGTCACCTTGCCACTCTGTGGTCTCCTGATGCTGCCGCCACCTCCACACTCTGTCATTGTGCCACTCTATGGTCTCCTCATTCACGTGTCATCTCTGTTTTGGATCCACTCATGTTTTTTTGGCATTACCAATACTAATGGATTACTGACCAAATGCTGACCAAGTGAAGGTGGATGCTCCACAGACAGGATCTGTTTTTTGGGGGTTATTGTTGTTACGGATCAGAGGAAGGGCAAAATGATCAGTGACGTCAACACAAACTTACTGCTGACACCCTCTCCACTCTGTCGGGGGGCTCTACTTGTATAAGCGCTTAATAGAACAGGTTCTGTAGACATCTATGTGGAATCAGCTGACGAGGGTGTAAAAGGAGTGCGCGTCTTCTTGACGCTAACATCGACCTGTAAGGCTGAGTTCATACTTGAGTTGTTTGGTCAGTTTTGGCCCCGTGACTGCCCAAATAAGTGAAGTGTGCAGTGATTCTAAGATCGACGCCTGTCACCTGCATGTCATACTGGACTCACAGTATTATTTCACTACCAAAGCAGACTCCCTATGCACGTTACTACGAGGCACAGTGTTCTACACCCTATAAAGGCTCTCTGCAGCCAGGAAATAGACGTTTTTAACGCGATTCCTCATGAATAATTTAAAATTCTGATCGAACCAAATTTTTACAAAAATTCAGCAAACCGGACAATTTGAATTTTTGAAAAATTTGCTCATCTCTAATTGTTGCCAATCACTAGAGTAAATAGTGTTAAGTATTGTGCCGCCAGGCTTGCCATCGTTACAGTGTGCCAGTCTAGATTGTTACCCTCCCACCTCAATGCACTGCATCCAGAGCATATAGAACTGACTCCCCGCATGTAAGGGGCACACCCGGATCTTACTATCAGCAGTCGATGGAAATTGCTTGGCACTCAAGGTCAGAGATAACTGACGCACGCCGCACTTTTAATCCTCTGATTTGCAGCGGAATCTCCATTGCTAATTCCCAGTAAACACATGAATTATATCGGCGGCTGTATTTTGTGATTACAATGTAACACGGATGTATGGAAAGCGATGTGTGATGGATGGGGCCAGCGATATACATATGACCAGCGCTCAAGGTCGCATACATTTCCTCCTTCTGCCTCTCATCCTCTCACCTGTCAGCAGCTGATTTCATTTACGGCCGGTTATGAATTAAGAAGGAGAATTTTCTCGAAAAGTCAAAGGCAAACAAGGGCTAAAGTCTTTAGGAATGTCTGCACCCACCGAATTGTTGTTTCCTCTGGTCGATGAGCTGGATCATGGAGTTAAAGGGGTAGAACAAGTCATGCTCTATCCACTGTACATACAGAATACCCCTTTAAACACGTGTTTCGGTTTCGCCATACCGTTGTGGCCTCCGAGGGCAGTCCCAGCCAAGCAGATGCTCTAGGTCTGTCCAGGGGTGCACATAGCCTTCTGCTGCCTCAGGCAAAACGGAAATGGCGCCTCCCAGAGTGCCCGCCAATGTAACAGTCCTCCCAAAACTCCCACCATTAGTAATAATTCTTTGCCGCTGACAGTTTAGGAACTAAGACTAAAGCCTATAAGAGGAAATGGTGGACCAGGGAGAGGACATCGCTCCAGTGTCCCATCGGGGCATTCAACTGTATTGCTGTCCTGACTACAGAGATTCAGTGGAATACATAGAGATGAGCGTTTCCACAATGGAAGCGCTCACTGCCCATGGCCCTTTCGCTGCCCCCTCTTACCCCTACCTGATGCTGCCTCACCTCGCCTCATTGGTGGTGCATCCCTGGGTCTGTCCGACAAATGCCCCTCAATACCCAGCTCTCTAGCCTTGATTGACATCTCCAGCGTTCTGTGACTTCTCTGTCCTCAGCAATGATCTTTAGCTTTGGCGTATGCGCAGTAATGAAATGTTGTTGTGGCACATACCCATCCCATCAGTGACGTTGTTACCCAATGCAGTAACAGTAGTGAGCATGCACCATTCGTTCCCTGCCAGGCAGATGTGCAGTACCCTCCTGATTGTGGGCAAAAACAGTACAGGCGAACTGCCCCACAGTCATATTGTTTTATTGAACCTGCACCGCAGCAACATTTCATTGCTGCATATGCGCCACAGTATACAACACAGCCCAATTTTTTTTCTGCCAATCAGCCACAGCCAGATCTCTTTACTGCGCATGTGCCAGAAGCCAGATTTCATTACTGTGCATAAGCCACAGCCAGATCTCATTACTGCGCATGTGCCAGAAGCCAGATTTCATTACTGTGCATAAGCCACAGCCAGATCTCATTACTGCGCATGTGCCAGAAGCCAGATTTCATTACTGTGCATAAGCCACAGCCAGATCTCAATACTGCGCATGTGCCAGAAGCCAGATTTCATTACTGTGCATAAGCTACAGGCAGATCTCATTACTGCGCATGTGCCAGAAGCCAAATTTCATTACTGTGCATAAGCTACAGGCAGATCTCATTACTGCGCATGTGCCAGAAGCCAAACTTCATTACTGTGCATAAGCTAAAGGCAGATCTCATTACTGAGCACCATCAAGATCAAAGAGGAAATAGCCATTTGCAGCAGTCACATAGCAGTAAACGGAGAGGTGACGCGCATGCGTGAGGAGCTCTCCATTCACCTCTATTACTATTCAGCTATTAGCAGAACTCCACATAGAAGTGAATGGAGAGCACACAGCGCATGCGTGGTACCAATGCCTATCTGACATTGGTAGCATGTCCTAGTGATATGTCACCAATGTCTGACATGAAGCAGCCCCTTTAATGGTATCATTTGACTTTGAAGTTATTTTTGGGCTCTGTCGTTAACTCTTGGGACCATACCATTGAGTGTAGATTTACTGCGCAGCGCTCGCTGATTAATGAGCAGTGCCTCGTTGTGTGCGCAGCACTGCGGAGCTTCTAAACATGATTATTAACTATTTCTTCTGCCTGATCTCGGGGTTGGGGATAGAACATGGATTTACAGAAAAGGAATCTGGAGTAGCTGATCAGAGTCCCCCATATATTGTCTCATGAGCAGCAGCGATTGTTGTGAGGAGAGTATGGGGATGATGAACGTCCCTCTGCTTTATCTCCCGCTACCGCCTCTTGTATATCCTGCGCCATTCTGTTACTTTGCTGCTGAGTCAAATCAAGGAATATATTTGACACATTCTCTGAGTTTCCATCCGGGCTCCAATGAACTTCAGATAAGGCCGAGCTCTCAAGGAATAAATCTTAAAGGGACGGTTCACTCTTAGGCCTCTTGCACCACGAACGTATGGCATTTTCAGTGTTTTGCGGTCGGTTTTTAACGGATCCGCTTTTTGCTTCCGTTGTGTTTCCGTTTCGGTTCCGTTTTCCGTCCCGCTTTTCCGTATGGCATATACAGTATACAGTAATTACATAGAAAAAATTGGGCTGGGCTTAAAATTTTCAATAGATTGTTCAGCAAAAACGGAACAGATACGGAAGACATACGGATGCCTTTCCGTATGCTTTCCGTTTTTTTTGCGGACCCATTGACTTGAATGGAGCCACTGAACGTCATTTGCATACAAGAATAGGACATGCTCTATATATAAGGCTTAATTCACACGTCCGTCGTATTTTGCGGATCCACGGATCCGCGGATCCGCAAAACACGGACATCGGGCGATGTGCGTCCGCAATTTGCGGACTGCACATCGCCGGCACTCTCATAGAAAATGCCTTTTCTTGTCCGCAATTGCGGACAAGAATAGGACATGTTCTATTTTTTTTCGGGAACGCAATTGCGGACCCGGAAGTGCGGATCCGCAATTGCGGATCCGGCCGGGACATCGCCTGTCCCCATTGAAACTAATGGGTCCGCAATTCCGTCCGCAAAATGCGGAACAGAATTGCGGGCGTGTGAATAAGGCCTTAAAGGAACGGAAAACGGAAACGGAAGGCATACGGAGACACTTCAGTATTTTTGCGGTCCCATTGAAGTGAATGGTTCAGTATACTGTCAGTATACTGAACTGGAAAACGGCCAGTATACGGTCCGCAAAATACTGTCGTGTGCAAGAGGCCTTATATACATGGAGCTTTTGACATTGTGAAATGAAAAGCTCTGCAACATTGTAACAAACTTGATGCTACAATAATCAGCAGCATTCTGAAGATCTCTGTTTGACTTGCGGTTTGTGAGGAGAAAGCCATCTTTAACAGCCTGCTCACACAGCTGAAGGTTTGTTACAATTGCAGGGGAAGTATGACTGTAGGACAGGATCATACAATCTATTGCCCCCTGATACCAGCCATTTCAGGGGAGGGGATGACTGTAGGACAGGAGAATACAGTCTATTGCCCCCTGTTATCAGCCATTTCAGGGGAGAGGATGACTGTAGGACAGGAGAATACAGTCTATTGCTCCCTGTTATCAGCCATTTCAGGGGATAGGATGACTGTAGGACAGGAGAATACAGTCTATTGCCCCTGTTATCAGCCATTTCAGGGGAGAGGATGACTGTAGGACAGGAGAATACAGTCTATTGCCCCCTGTTATCAGCCATTTCAGGGGAGAGGATGACTGTAGGACAGGAGAATACAGTCTATTGCCCCTGTTATCAGCCATTTCAGGGAGAGGATGACTGTAGGACAGGAGAATACAGTCTATTGCCCCCTGTTATCAGCCATTTCAGGGGAGAGGATGACTGTAGGACAGGAGAATACAATCTATTGCCCCCTGTTATCAGCCATTTCAGGGGAGAGGATGACTGTAGGACAGGAGAATACAGTCTATTGCCTCCTGTTATCAGCCATTTCAGGGGAGAGGATGACTGTAGGACAGGAGAATACAGTCTATTGTCCCCTGTTATCAGCCATTTCAGGGGAGAGGATGACTGTAGGACAGGAGAATACAATCTATTGCTCCCTGTTATCAGCCATTGCAGGGGGAGGATGACTGTAGGACAGGAGAATACAATCTATTGCCCCTGTTATCAGCCATATCAGGGGAGAGGATGACTGTAGGACAGGAGAATACAATCTATTGTCACCTGTTATTAGCCATTTCAGGGGAGAGGATGACTGTAGGACAGGAGAATACAGTCTATTGCCCCTGTTATCAGCCATTTCAGGGGAGAGGATGACTGTAGGACAGGAGAATACAGTCTATTGCCCCCTGTTATCAGCCATTTCAGGGGAGAGGATGACTGTAGGACAGCAGAATACAGTCTATTGCCCCTGTTATCAGCCATTTCAGGGGAGAGGATGACTGTAGGACAGGAGAATACAGTCTATTGCTCACTGTTATCAGCCATTTCAGGGGACAGGATGACTGTAGGACAGGAGAATACAGTCTAATGCTCACTGTTATCAGCCATTTCAGGGGAGAGGATGACTGTAGGACAGGAGAATACAGTCTATTGCCCCCTGTTATCAGCCATTTCAGGGGAGAGGATGACTGTAGGACAGGAGAATACAATCTATTGCCCCCTGGTATCAGCCATTTCAGGGGAGAGGATGACTGTAGGACAGGAGAATACAATCAATTGCTCCCTGTTATCAGCCATTTCAGGGGAGAGGATGACTGTAGGACAGGAGAATACAGTCTATTGCCCCTGTTATCAGCCATTTCAGGGAGAGGATGACTGTAGGACAGGAGAATACAATCTATTGCCCCCTGTTATCAGCCATTTCAGGGAGAGGATGACTGTATGACAGGAGAATACTGTCTATTGCCCCCTGTTATCAGCCATTTAAGGGAAGAGGATGACTGAAGGACCGGAGAATACAATCTATTGCCCCCTGTTATCAGCCATTTCAGGGGATAGGAAGACTGTAGGACAGGAGAATACAATCTATTGCTCCTGTTATCAGCCATTTCAGGGGAGAGGATGACTGTAGGACAGGAGAATACAATCTATTGCCCCCTGTTATCAGCCATTTCAGGGGAGAGGATGACTGTAGGACAGGAGAATACAGTCTATTGCCCCTGTTATCAGCCATTTCAGGGGAGAGGATGACTGTAGGACAGGAGAATACAGTCTATTGTCCCCTGTTATCAGCCATTTCAGAGGAGAGGATGACTGTAGGACAGGAGAATACAGTCTATTGCCCCCTGTTATCAGCCATTTCAGGGGAGAGGATGACTGTAGGACAGGAGAATACAGTCTATTGCCCCTGTTATCAGCCATTTCAGGGAGAGGACGACTGTAGGACAGGAGAATACAGTCTATTGCCCCTGTTATCAGCCATTTCAGGGGAGAGGATGACTGTAGGACAGGAGAATACAGTCTATTGCTCCCTGTTATCAGCCATTTCAGGGGAGAGGATGACTGTAGGACAGGAGAATACAGTCTATTGCTCCCTGTTATCAGCCATTTCAGGCCGGGTAGAGGATGACTGTAGAACAGGAGAATACAATCTATTACCCCTGTTATCAGCCATTTCAGGGAAGAGGATGACTGTAGGACAGTAGAATACAATCTATTGCCCCTGTTATCAGCCATTTCAGGGGAGAGGATGACTGTAGGACAGGAGAATACAGTCTATTGCCCCTGTTATCAGCCATTTCAGGGAGAGGATGACTGTAGGACAGGAGAATACAGTCTATTGCCCCCTGTTATCAGCCATTTCAGGGAAGAGGATGACTGTAGGACAGTAGAATACAGTCTATTGCCCCTGTTATCAGCCATTTCAGGGGAGAGGATGGCTGTAGGACAGGAGAATACAGTCTATTGCCCCATGTTATCAGCCATTTCAGGGGAGAGGATGGCTGTAGGACAGGAGAATACAGTCTATTGCCCCTGTTATCAGCCATTTCAGGGAGAGGATGACTGTAGGACAGAAGAATACAGTCTGTTGCCCCCTGTTATCAGCCATTTCAGGGAGAGGATGACTGTAGGACAGAAGAATACAGTCTGTTGCCCCTGTTATCAGCCATTTCAGGGGAGAGGATGACTGTATGACAGGAGAATACTGTCTATTGCCCCTGTTATCAGCCATTTCAGGGAAGAGGATGACTGAAGGACCGGAGAATACAATCTATTGCCCCTGTTATCAGCCATTTCAGGGGATAGGAAGACTGTAGGACAGGGGAATACAATCTATTGCTCCTGTTATCAGCCATTTCAGGGGAGAGGATGACTGTAGGACAGGAGAATACAATCTATTGCCCCTGTTATCAGCCATTTCAGGGGAGAGGATGACTGTAGGACAGGAAAATACAGTCTATTGCCCCTGTTATCAGCCATTTCAGGGGAGAGGATGACTGTAGGACAGGAGAATACAGTCTATTGTCCCCTGTTATCAGCCATTTCAGAGGAGAGGATGACTGTAGGACAGGAGAATACAGTCTATTGCCCCCTGTTATCAGCCATTTCAGGGAGAGGATGACTGTAGGACAGGAGAATACAGTCTATTGCCCCTGTTATCAGCCTTCAGGGAGAGGACGACTGTAGGACGGGAGAATACAGTCTATTGCCCCCTGTTATCAGCGATTTTAGGGGAGAGGATGACTGTAGGACAGGAGAATACAATCTATTGCTCCCTGTTATCAGCCATTTCAGGGGAGAGGATGACTGTAGGACAGTAGAATGCAGTCTATTGCCCCTGATATCAGCCAGTTCAGGGAGGGGATGACTGTAGGACAGGAGAATACAATCTATTGCCCCTGTTATCAGCCATTTCAGGGAGAGGATGACTGTAGGACAGGAGAATACAGTCTATTGCCCCCTGTTATCAGCCATTTCAGGGAGAGGATGACTGTAGGACAGGAGAATACAATCTATTGCTCCCTGTTATCAGCCATTTAAGGGGAGAGGATGACTGTAGGACAGTAGAATACAGTCTATTGCCCCTGTTATCAGCCATTTCAGGAGAGAGGATGACTGTAGGGCAGGAGAATACAGTCTATTGCCCCTGATATCAGCCAGTTCAGGAGAGGGATGACTGTAGGACAGGAGAATACAATCTATTGCCCCCTGTTATCAGCCATTTCAGGGAGAGGATGACTGTAGGACAGGAGAATACAGTCCTATTGCCCCTGTTATCAGCCATTTCAGGGAGAGGACTGTTACTCAGCCATTTCAGGGAGAGGATGACTGTAGGACAGGAGAATACAGTCTATTACCCCCTGTTATCAGCCATTTCAGGGGATAGGATGACTGTAGGACAGGAGAATACAATCTATTGCTCCCTGTTATCAGCCATTTCAGGGGAGAGGATGACTGTAGGACAGGAGAATACAATCTATTGTCCCTGTTATCAGCCATTTCAGGAGGGAGGATGACTGTAGAACAGGATAATACAATCTATTGCCCCTGTTATCAGCCATTTCAGGGGAGAGGATGACTGTAGGACAGGAGAATACAATCTATTGCCCCCTGTTATCAGCCATTTCAGGGGAGAGGATGACTGTAGGACAGGAGAATACAGTCTATTGCCCCCTGTTATCAGCCATTTCAGGGGAGAGGATGACTGTAGGACAGGAGAATACAATCTATTGCCCCCTGTTATCAGCCATTTCAGGGGAGAGGATGACTGTATGACAGGATAATACAGTCTATTGCCCCTGTTATCAGCCATTTCAGGGAGAGGATGACTGTAGGACAGGAGAATACAGTCTATTGCCCCCTGTTATCAGCCATTTCAGGGAAGAGGATGACTGTAGGACAGGAGAATACTGTATATTGCCCCTGTTATCAGCCATGTCAGGGAAGAGGATGACTGTAGGACAGGAGTATACAGTCTATTGCCCCTATGTTATCAGCCATTTCAGGGGAGAGGATGACTGTAGGACAGGAGAATACAATCTATTGCCCCCTGTTATCAGCCATTTCAGGGGAGAGGATGACTGTAGGACAGGAGAATACAGTCTATTGCCCCCTGTTATCAGCCATTTCAGGGGAGAGGATGACTGTAGGACAGGAGAATACAATCTATTGCTCCCTGTTATCAGCCATTTCATGCGAGAGGATGACTGTAGGACAGTAGAATACAGTCTATTACCCCCTGTTATCAGCCATTTCTGGGGAGAGGATGACTGTAGGACAGGAGAATACAGTCTATTGCCCCCTGTTATCAGCCATGTCAGGGGAGAGGATGACTGTAGGACAGGAGAATACAGTCTATTGCCCCGTTATCAGCCATTTCAGGGGAGAGGATGACTGTAGGACAGGAGAATACAATCTATTGCCCCGTTATCAGCCATTTCAGGGTAGAGGATGACTGTAGGACAGGAGAATACAGTCTATTGCCCCCTGTTATCAGCCATTTCAGGGGAGAGGATGACTGTAGGACAGGAGAATACAATCTATTGCCCCCTGTTATCAGCCATTTCAAGGGAGAGGATGACTGTAGGACAGGAGATTACAGTCTATTGCAACCTGTTATCAGCCATTTCAGGGGAGAGGATGACTGTAGTACAGGAGAATACAGTCTATTGCCCCCTGTTATCAGCCATTTCAGGGGAGAGGATGACTGTAGGTCAGGAGAATACAGTCTATTGCTCCCTGTTATCAGCCATTTCAGGGGAGAGGATGACTGTAGGACAGGAGAATACAGTCTATTGCCCCCTGTTATCAGCCATTTCAGGGGAGAGGATGACTGTAGGACAGGAGAATACAGTCTATTGCCCCCTGTTATCAGCCATTTCAGGGGAGATGATGACTGTAGGACAGGAGAATACAATCTATTGTCCCCACTTATCAGCCATTTCAGGGGAGAGGATGACTGTAGGACAGGAGAATACAGTCTATTGCCCCCTGTTACCAGCCATTTCAGGGGAGAGGATGACTGTAGGACAGGAGAATACAATATAATGCCCCCTGTTATCAGACATTTCAGGGGAGATGATGACTGTAGGACAGGAAAATACAATCTATTGCCCCCTGTTATCAGCCATTTCAGGGGAGAGGATGACTGTAGGACAGGAGAATACAGTCTATTGCTCCCTGTTATCAGCCATTTCAGGGGAGAGGATGACTGTAGGACAGGAGAATACAGTCTATTACTCCCTGTTATCAGCCATTTCAGGGAGAGGATGACTGTAGGTTAGGAGAATACAGTCTATTGCTCCCTGTTATCAGCCATTTCAGGGAGAGGATGACTGTAGGACAGGAGAATACAGTCTATTGCCCCTGTTATCAGCCATTTCAGGGAAGAGGGTGACTGTAGGACAGGAGAATACAATCTATTGCCCCTGTTATCAGCCATTTCAGGGGAGACGATGACTGTAGGACAGGAGAATACAGTCTATTGCTCCCTGTTATCAGCCATTTCAGGGAGAGGATGACTGTAGGACAGGAGAATACAATCTATTGCCCCCTGTTATCAGCCATTTCAGGGAGAGGATGACTGTAGGTTAGGAGAATACAGTCTATTGCTCCCTGTTATCAGCCATTTCAGGGGAGAGGATGACTGTAGGACAGGAGAATATAGTCTATTGCCCCTGTTATCAGCCATTTCAGGGGAGAGGGATGACTGTAGGACAGGAGAATACAGTCTATTGCTCCCTGTTATCAGCCATTTCAGGGGAGAGGATGACTGTAGGACAGGAGAATACAGTCTATTGCCCCCTGTTATCAGCCATTTCAGGGGAGAGGATGACTGTAGGACAGGAGAATACAATCTATTGCTCCCTGTTATCAGCCATTTCAGGGAGAGGATGACTGTAGGACAGGAGAATACAATCTATTGCTCCCTGTTATCAGCCATTTCAGGGGAGAGGATGACTGTAGGACAGGAGAATACAGTCTATTGCTCCCTGTTATCAGCCATTTCAGGGGAGACGATGACTGTAGGACAGGAGAATACAGTCTATTGCCCCCTGTTATCAGCCATTTCAGGGGAGATGATGACTGTAGGACAGGAGAATACAATCTATTGTCCCACGTTATCAGCCATTTCAGGGGAGAGGATGACTGTAGGACAGGAGAATACAGTCTATTGCCCCCTGTTATCAGCCATTTCAGGGGAGAGGATGACTGTAGGACAGGAGAATACAGTCTATTGCCCCTGTTATCAGCCATTTCAGGGGGAGGATGACTGTAGGACAGGAGAATACAGTCTATTGCCCCCTGTTATCAGCCATTTCAGGGGAGAGGATGACTGTAGGACAGGAGAATACAGTCTATTGCTCCATGTTATCAGCCATTCCAGGGGGAGGATGACTGTAGGACAGGAGAATACAGTCTATTGCTCCCTGTTATCAGCCATTTCAGAGGAGAGGATGACTGTAGGACAGGAGAATACATTCTATTGCCCCCTGTTATCAGCCATTTCAGGGGAGAGGATGACTGTAGACATGAGAATACAGTCTATTGCCCCTGTTATCAGCCATTTCAGGGGAGAGGATGACTGTAGGACAGGAGAATACAATCTATTGCCCCCTGTTATCAGCCATTTCAGGGGAGAGGATGACTGTAGGACAGGAGAATACAGTCTATTGCTCCCTGTTATCAGCCATTTCAGGCCGGGTAGAGGATGACTGTAGAACAGGAGAATACAATCTATTACCCCTGTTATCAGCCATTTCAGGGAAGAGGATGACTGTAGGACAGTAGAATACAATCTATTGCCCCCTGTTATCAGCCATTTCAGGGGAGAGGATGACTGTAGGACAGGAGAATACAGTCTATTGCTCCCTGTTATCAGCCATTTCAGGCCGGGTAGAGGATGACTGTAGGACAGGAGAATACAATCTATTACCCCTGTTATCAGCCATTTCAGGGAGAGGATGGCTGTAGGACAGGAGAATACAGTCTATTACCCCTGTTATCAGCCATTTCAGGGAGAGGATGGCTGTAGGACAGGAGAATACAGTCTATTGCTACCTGTTATCAGACATTTCAGGGGAGAGGATGACTGTAGGACAGGAGAATACAGTCTGTTGCCCCCTGTTATCAGCCATTTCAGGGGAGAGGATGACTGTATGGACAGGAGAATACTGTCTATTGCCCCTGTTATCAGCCATTTCAGGAAGAGGATGACTGAAGGACCGGAGAATACAATCTATTGCCCCCTGTTATCAGCCATTTCAGGGGATAGGAAGACTGTAGGACAGGAGAATACAATCTATTGCCCCCTGTTATCAGCCATTTCAGGGAGAGGATGACTGTAGGACAGGAAAATACAGTCTATTGCCCCTGTTATCAGCCATTTCAGGAGAGGATGACTGTAGGACAGGAGAATACAGTCTATTGTCCCCTGTTATCAGCCATTTCAGAGGAGAGGATGACTGTAGGACAGGAGAATACAGTCTATTGCCCCCTGTTATCAGCCATTTCAGGAGAGAGGATGACTGTAGGACAGGAGAATACAGTCTATTGCCCCCTGTTATCAGCCATTTCAGGGGAGAGGACGACTGTAGGACAGGAGAATACAGTCTATTGCCCCTGTTATCAGCGATTTCAGGGGAGAGGATGACTGTAGGACAGGAGAATACAATCTATTGCTCCTGTTATCAGCCATTTCAGGGAGAGGATGACTGTAGGACAGTAGAATGCAGTCTATTGCCCCTGATATCAGCCAGTTCAGGGGAGGGGATGACTGTAGGACAGGAGAATACAATCTATTGCCCCCTGTTATCAGCCATTTCAGGGAGAGGATGACTGTAGGACAGGAGAATAGTCTATTGCCCCCGTTATCAGCCATTTCAGGGAAGAGGATGACTGTAGGACAGGAGAATACAGTCTATTGCCCCCTGTTATCAGCCATTTCAGGGGAGAGGATGACTGTAGGACAGGAGAATACAGTCTATTGCCCCCTGTTATCAGCCATTTCAGGGGAGAGGATGACTGTAGGACAGGAGAATACAGTCTATTACCCCTGTTATCAGCCATTTCAGGGGATAGGATGACTGTAGGACAGGAGAATACAATCTATTGCCCCTGTTATCCAGCCATTTCAGGGGAGAGGATGACTGTTGGACAGGAGAATACAATCTATTGTCCCTGTTATCAGCCATTTCAGGAGGGAGGATGACTGTAGAACAGGATAATACAATCTATTGCCCCTGTTATCAGCCATTTCAGGGAGAGGATGACTGTATGACAGGATAATACAGTCTATTGCCCCTGTTATCAGCCATTTCAGGGGAGAGGATGACTGTAGGACAGGAGAATACAGTCTATTGCCCCCTGTTATCAGCCATTTCAGGGAGAGAGGATGACTGTAGGGACAGGAAGAATACAGTCTATTGCCCCCTGTTATCAGCCATTTCAGGGGAGAGGATGACTGTAGGACAGGAGAATACAGTCTATTGCCCCTGTTATCAGCCATTTCAGGGAGAGGATGACTGTAGGACAGGAAAATACAATCTATTGCCCCCTGTTATCAGCCATTTCAGGGAGAGGATGACTGTAGGACAGGAGAATACAGTCTATTGCCC
>CM065592.1:439729039-439896539 GCA_033119425.1 Bufotes viridis
ACTGTGTTCATTATCTCTGTACTGTGACATCACTGTGTTTATTATCTCTGTACTGTGACATCACTGTGTTTATTATCTCTGTACTGTGACATCACTGTGTTTATTATCTCTGTACTGTGACATCACTGTGTTTATTATCTCTGTACTGTGACATCACTGTGTTTATTATCCCTGTACTGTGACATCACTGTGTTTATTATCCCTGTACTGTGACATCACTGTGTTTATTATCCCTGTACTGTGACATCACTGTGTTTATTATCCCTGTACTGTGACATCACTGTGTTTATTATCTCTGTACTGTGACATCACTGTGTTTATTATCTCTGTACTGTGACATCACTGTGTGTATTATCTCTGTACTGTGACATTACTGTGTTTATTATCTCTGTACTGTGACATCACTGTTTATTATTCCTGTACTGTGACATCACTGTGTTTATTATCCCTGTACTGTGACATCACTGTGTTTATTATCCCTGTACTGTGACATCACTGTGTTTATTATCCCTGTACTGTGACATCATTGTGTGCATTATCTCTGTACTGTGACACCACATTGTTTATTATCTCTGTACTGTGACCTCACTGTGTTTATTATCCCTGTACTGTGACATCACTGTGTCTATTATCTCTGTACTGTGACCTCACTGTGTTTATTATCCCTGTACTGTGACATCACTGTGTGTATTATCCCTGTACCGTGACATCACTGTGTTTATTATCTCTGTACTGTGACATCACTGTGTTTATTATCCCTGTACTGTGACATCACTGTGTTTATTATCCCTGTACTGTGACATAACTGTGTTTATTATCCCTGTACTGTGACATCACTGTGTTTATTATCCCTGTACTGTGACATCACTGTATTTATTATCCCTGTACTGTGACATCACTGTGTGTATTATCTCTGTACTGTGACATCACTGTGTTTATTATCCCTGTACTGTGACATCACTGTGTGCATTATCTCTGTACTGTGACACCACATGTGTTTATTATCTCTGTACTGTGACATCACTGTGTTTATTATCCCTGTACTGTGACATCACTGTGTTTATTATCCCTGTACTGTGACATCACTGTGTTTATTATCTCTGTACTGTGACATCACTGTGTTTATTATCCCTGTACTGTGACATCACTGTGTTTATTATCCCTGTACTGTGACATAACTGTGTTTATTATCCCTGTACTGTTACATCACTGTGTTTATTATCCCTGTACTGTGACATCACTGTGTTTATTATCTCTGTACTGTGACATCACTGTGTTTATTATCTCTGTACTGTGACATCACTGTGTGTATTATCCCTGTACTGTGACATCACTGTGTTTATTATCCCTGTACTGTGACATCACTGTGTTTATTATCCTTGTACTGTGACATCAATGTGTTTATTATCCTGTACTGTGACATCACTGTGTTTATTATCCCTGTACTGTGACATCACTGTGTTTATTATCTCTGTACTGTGACATCAATTGGTTTATTATCTCTGTACTGTGACATCACTGTGTTTTTTTATCTCTGTACTGTGACATCACTGTGTTTATTATCTCTGTATTGTGACATCACTGTGTTTATTATCCCTCTACTGTGACATCACTGTGTTTATTATCCCTCTACTGTGACATCACTGTGTTTATTATCCCTGTTTTGTAACATCACTGTGTTTATTATCCCTGTACTGTGACATCAATGTGTTTATTATCTCTGTACTGTGACATCACTGTGTTTTTTTATCTCTGTACTGTGACATCACTGTGTTTATTATCTCTGTATTGTGACATCACTGTGTTTATTATCCCTCTACTGTGACATCACTGTGTTTATTATCCCTGTACTGTGACATCACTGTGTTTATTATCTCTGTACTGTGTCATCACTGTGTTTATTATCCCTGCACTGTGACATCACTGTGTTTATTATCTCTGTACTGTGACATCACTGTGTTTATTATCCCTGTACTGTGACATCACTGTGTTTATTATCTCTGTACTGTGACATCAATGTGTGTATTATCCCTGTACTGTGACATCACTGTGTTTATTATCCCTGTACTGTGACATCACTGTGTTTATTATCCCTGTACTGTGACATCACTGTGTTTATTATCCCTGTACTGTGACATCACTGTGTTTATTATCTCTGTACTGTGACATCACTGTGTTTATTATCTCTGTACTGTGACATCACTGTGCTAATTATCCCTGTACTGTGACATCACTGTGTTTATTATCTCTGTACTGTGTCATCACTGTGTTTATTATCCCTGCACTGTGACATCACTGTGTGTATTATCCGTGTACTGTGACATCACTGTGTTTATTATCTCTGTACTATGACATCACTGTGTTTATTATCCCTGTACTGTGACATCACTGTGCATATTATCTCTGTACTGTGACATCACTGTGTTTATTATCCCTGTACTGTGACATCACTGTGTGTATTATCCCTGTACTGTGACATCACTGTGTTTATTATACCTGTACTGTGACATCACTGTGTTTATTATCTCTGTACTGTGACATCACTGTGTTTATTATCCCTGTACTGTGACATCACTGTGTTTATTATCTCTGTACTGTGACATCACTGTGTGCATTATCCCTGTACTGTGACATCACTGTGTGTATTATCCCTGTACTGTGACATCACTGTGTTTATTATCCCTGTACTGTGACATCACTGTGTGTATTATTCCTGTACTGTGACATCACTGTGTTTATTATCTCTGTACTGTGACATCACTGTGTTTATTATCTCTGTACTGTGACATCACTGTGTTTATTATCCCTGTACTGTGACATCACTGTGTTTATTATCCCTGTACTGTGACATCACTGTGTTTATTATCTCTGTACTGTGACATCACTGTGTTTATTATCCCTCTACTGGGACATCACTGTGTTTATTATCCCTGTACTGTGACATCACTGTGTTTATTATCCCTGTACTGTGACATCACTGTGTTTATTATCCCTGTACTGTGACATCACTGTGTTTATTATCCCTGTACTGTGACATCACTGTGTTTATTATCTCTGTACTGTGACATCACTGTGTTTATTATCCCTGTACTGTGACATCACTGTGTTTATTATCTCTGTACTGTGACATCACTGTGTTTATTATCTCTGTACTGTGACATCACTGTGTTTATTATCCCTGTACTGTGACATCACTGTGTTTATTATCCCTGTACTGTGACATCACTGTGTTTATTATCCCTGTACTGTGACATCACTGTGTTTATTATCCCTGTACTGTGACATCACTGTGTTTATTATCCCTGTACTGTGACATCACTGTGTTTATTATCTCTGTACTGTGACATCACTGTGTTTATTATCCCTGTACTGTGACATCACTGTGTTTATTATCTCTGTACTGTGACATCACTGTGTTTATTATCCCTGTACTGTGACATCACTGTGTTTATTATCCCTGTACTGTGACATCACTGTGTTTATTATCTCTGTACTGTGACATCACTGTGTTTATTATCCCTGTACTGTGACATCACTGTGTTTATTATCCCTGTACTGTGACATCACTGTGTTTATTATCCCTGTACTGTGACATCACTGTGTTTATTATCCCTGTACTGTGACATCACTGTGTTTATTATCTCTGTACTGTGACATCACTGTGTTTATTATCTCTGTACTGTGACATCACTGTGTTTATTATCTCTGTACTGTGACATCACTGTGTTTATTATCTCTGTACTGTGACATCACTGTGTTTATTATCCCTGTACTGTGACATCACTGTGTTTATTATCCCTGTACTGTGACATCACTGTGTTTATTATCCCTGTACTGTGACATCACTGTGTTTATTATCTCTGTACTGTGACATCACTGTGTTTATTATCCCTGTACTGTGACATCACTGTGTTTATTATCTCTGTACTGTGACATCACTGTGTTTATTATCCCTGTACTGTGACATCACTGTGTTTATTATCTCTGTACTGTGACATCACTGTGTTTATTATCTCTGTACTGTGACATCACTGTGTTTATTATCCCTGTACTGTGACATCACTGTGTTTATTATCCCTGTACTGTGACATCACTGTGTTCATTCTCTCTGTACTGTGACATCACTTTGTTTATTATCTCTGTACTGTGACATCACTGTGTTTATTATCCCTGTACTGT
Source organism: Bufotes viridis (assembly GCA_033119425.1). Classification (NCBI taxonomy): domain Eukaryota; kingdom Metazoa; phylum Chordata; class Amphibia; order Anura; family Bufonidae; genus Bufotes; species Bufotes viridis. The sequence continues at coordinate 439,733,219 of CM065592.1, forward strand.
GACATCACTGTTTATTATCCCTGTACTGTGACATCACTGTTTATTATCCCTGTACTGTGACTCCTAAGTGATTGCCAGGGAGAGTTGTAGGATGGAATAAAATTATAGAAATGTTCCATCAACCTCCTTGATCTTCCTGCATCCTAAGTACAATCATCTCGGGCACCAGTCCCTCACACCTTGGTTTTGGTTGATGATCCTTGTAAAAACAGTTTTCGGTAGTGATGTCTGGAATTTGCATAATGACTGCAGCACTCGCGGCTGCTCGGGCGATGATACCACTGCTGTGCTGCTGGACATCTGGCAGGTTCTGGTCCGCATCAGCGCCTCCGGCCGGCGGAGACCGCCATTGTGTTTAATGTTCTCCTCTGATTATATTTAGTTACAGTCAAGCACCAAAGTCTAAAATAATTACAGAGAAATTCCTCCTCATTAAACTTTACTGCTCTCCTATACCTGAAGCATCAGGGAACCGCTCCGCAGAACATGAGTGATTGTCATCAGATGGAGATGATACTACTACTCCATGGTCCGGGGGCCGACAGGGATATCAATCCGTGCTATAATACCTCTGAATTGTATCATATGTCGATGTAATAAAGTATATACTATTATCTATCTATCTATTATCTTTCTATCTATCTCATATCTATCTATCTATCTATCTATCTACCTACCTACCTACCTTATATCTATCTATCTATCTATCTATCTATTATCTATCTATCTACCTATATATCTATCTATTATCTATTTATCTATCTATCTATCTATCTATCTACCTCATATCTATCTATCTATCTATCTTATCTACCTCATATCTATCTATCTATCTATCTATCTACCTCATATCTATCATATCTATCTATCTATCTATCTATCTATCCATCTATCTAGCTACCTCATATCTATCTGTCTATCTATCTGTCTATCTATCTATCTCATATCTATCTATCTATCTATCTATCTACCTCATATCTATCTATCTATCTATCTACAAACGCCAAAATGAAGCAGCACTGTAGGGGTGTAGATGGGTGCAATTCCTCCGGAAAACGGACAATCTTCCTCACAAATAGTCGCTCAGAGATATTGACAAAGGCCTCATTGAGAAGGCAGAAACGTAGCTTTGGAATAAAATTGGGTCACCTTTACCTGCATTGGAGTGCTGCCTCATCTCTGAGCGACTATCTATCTATCTATCTATCTATCTATCTATGTATCTATCTACCTCATATATATCTATCTATCTCATATCTATCTATCTCCTATCAGGGGCGTAGCTAGAAATGACTGGGCCCCACAGCAAATTTTTGTATTGGGCCCCCCCTACCCGCGCGTTTCGCTCCCCCTCTATAATGTGCCAGCCATATAGCCCCCCTATAATGTGCCAGTAGTCAGCCATATAGCTCCCCAGCCCCCTATAATGTGCCAGTAGCCAGCCATATAACCCTCTATAATGTGCCAGTAGTCAGCCATATAACCCCTCCTATAATGTGCCAGTAATCAGCCATATAACCCCCTATAATGTGCCAGTAGTCAGCCATATAAACCCACCCTATAATGTGCCAGTAGCCAGCCATATAGCACCAGATGCCCCCATAGTGCTCCTCTCCCCATAGTGCCCCTATAATGTGCCAATATCAAGTGCCTCTGTCTTCCCTCATCCCAATATCATAGTGCCATCCTCTCCCTGCCCCCTAATGTGTGTGACAATATGAAGTGCCTATCTCTCCCCCCATTTGCCAATATTATAGTGCCAATAGCCCCTCCTCCCTGTGGCAGTAAAGTAAAAGTCCAGTATTTAAAAAAAAAAAAATCCTGTCTTTCAGAAAAGTTTGTGAAGGGAATCAAACCTGTGACCATTAGGATGAAAGGCAAGACACTTATCCACAAGACCATATGAGCTGCATAGCCAGGTAGCTAAAAAAAAAAAATAAGACCTCTAGATAAGGAGAACTTTGATAGTGTATCTATACACATTACAGCTGCCCCAACACACCAAGCTCTGCTACATCCATATACAATGTGCTGGTGCAGCTGTAATGTGTATGGATACACTATCAAAGTTCTCCACATCTAGAGGTCTTATTTTTTTTTTTTAGCTATCTAGCTTATCAGCTCATATGGCTTTGTGGTTAGGTGTCTTGCCTTTGAACCTAATGGTTTTTTTAATGGTTTTTTTTGTTCGATCCCCAGGGCAAGCTTTTCTGAAAGAAAGAAAAAATAAGTTTTAAGTAGGCAAGGGCGAGAGTACACTGCGATTCACTGAGTAATTAGCGAAGGGAGAGGAGTGAGGACACGTGCTGATGATTACCCAGGGGAGGAGAGGAGTGAGGACAACACGTGCTTGCCGGGCCCCCTGTAAGCCCGGGCCCCGAAGCAGCTGCTTCCCCGGTAGTTACGCCCCTGTCTCCTATCTATCTATCTCCTATCTATCTATCTCATATCTATCTATCTATCTATCTATCTTACATCTCCTATCTATCTATCTATCTATCTATCTATCCATCTATCTAGTATCTCTATCCATCTATCCTAGGAGTGTATCCAACCCCGTATCCCACAGCATTAGTAACATCAAAGTGACATATATGGCCAAGAGAGTAAAAATTTCTCATAGGGCCTTTAGCAAAATTTAGTTTGCCCGTAACCCCCCCCCCCCGTACCATTAATCAATATTCCCAGGTAACAAGAAATGCAAATCTCAACACCCCAGAATTCAGATAAATGTACAACGTGTTTATTAAGTAGAAGACATTTTAATTTTTAATTTACAAAATTGCAAAAATACCTTGGCCTCAGTCTCCCCCACTTTATACAACTGATATGTCAGAAAAAAGGAACTGCCAAGAAATACCCTGCTGTAAGTCACATTGCTGCCTGCAGCCACCACTAGGGGGAGCTCAGTGCATAGGACTTTATACAATCACCAGCATTTTCACATTATACATTGTGTCAGGTTAAAACAGTAGCAAAAATCCAGCAGCAGGCTCAGGCTAAAATCCAATTTCTTTATTTCTTCATTATAGAATTCATAGGCTGACCAGACAGGCAAGGTCTACATGTTTAGACTGTACGTCTTAATCATGATGGTCATGACTGTGGTCATGATTAAGACGTACAATCAAAACGCGTAGACCTTGCCTGTGTGGTCAGCCTATGAATGTAATAACGCTGCAAGTGCCTCCAGAGCGGAATAGTGACTGAACGGAGGCAAACTGACGCATTCTGAGCGGATCCTTCTCCATTCAGAATAGATTAGGACAAAACTGATCCATTTGGACTTTGGCTTCTGAGAGCCCTGAACGGATCTCACAAACGGAAAGCCAAAACGCGAGTGTGAAAGTAGCCTTAATTATTTTTAGAAAGTTTACAATATTTTTAAAAAAATGTCAATTGGAGAGCCCAAGAAAATACATGGCAACTGTAATGTTATAAAATACTATATTTTTTGCCCTATAGGATGCACTTTTTTCCCTCAGTGCGTCTTATGGGGCGCTCATTGGTACTGGAGGACCGGGAAGCGGTGAACGCAGCACTCCTTGTGTTGACTCTTTACTCCCCGCTCTCTAGTCTTCTTCTGCGGGCTCCAAACACAGTGCTGTGACCTGTTCACATGGTGCGGATGTCAGCGTACTCTGCGACCTCACGCAGTGCGACTTTGCATCACAGCACAGTGCAGCATTAAGATCAGGAGCTGGATCTCTGGAGCGGCAGTGGCGTCAAGCAGGAGAGGTGAGTTGATTGGTTTTTTGTCTGATCTGAGCTCTGATTAACATGGTGGTTTTATTAACATGGGGGTCTGATCTAAGGTCTGAATGGGGATCTTATAAACAGTAGATGTCTGATCTGAGGTCTGATCGGGAGTCTTATAAACAGTAGATGTCTGATCTGAGGTCTGAATGGGGATCTTATAAACAGTAGATGTCTGATCTGAGGTCTGAATGGGGGTCTTATAAACAGTAGATGTCTGATCTGAGGTCTGATCGGGAGTCTTATAAACAGTAGTTGTCTGATCTGAGGTCTGAATGGGGATCTTATAAACAGTAGATGTCTGATCTGAGGTCTGAATGGGGGTCTTATAGACAGTAGATTTCTGATCTGAGGTCTGATCGGGAGTCTTATAAATATTGTGAGTCTGATCTGTGGTCTGATTGGGTGTCTTATTAACATGGTGGTCTGATCTGAGGTGTGAATGGGGATCTTATAAACATTAGATGTCTGATCTGAGTTCTGATCGGGTCTTATAAATATTGTGGGTCTGATCTGTGGTCTGATTGGGTGTCTTATTAACATGGTGGTCTGATCTGAGGTCTGAATGGGGATCTTATAAACATTAGATGTCTGATCTGAGGTCTGATCGGGAGTCTTATAAATATTTTGGGACTGATCTGTGGTCTGATTGGTTGTCTTATTAACATTAAGGGTCTGATCTGAGGTCTGAATGGGGATCTTATAAACATTAGATGTCTGATCTGAGGTCTGATCGGGAGTCTTATAAATATTGTGGGTCTGATCTGTGGTCTGATTGGGTGTCTTATTAACATGGCGGTCTGATCTGAGGTCTGAATGGGGATCTTATAAACATTAGATGTCTGATCTGAGGTCTGATCGGAGTCTTATAAATATTGTGGGTCTGATCTGTGGTCTGATTGGGTGTCTTATTAACATGGCGGTCTGATCTGGAGGTCTGAATGGGGATCTTATAAACATTAGATGTCTGATCTGAGGTCTGATCGGGTCTTATAAATATTGTGGGTCTGATCTGTGGTCTGATTGGGTGTCTTATTAACATGGCGGTCTGATCTGAGGTCTGAATGGGGATCTTATAAACATTAGATGTCTGATCTGAGGTCTGAATGGGGGTCTTATAAACAGTAGTTTTCTGATCTGAGGTCTGATCGGGAGTCTTATAAATATTGTGGGTCAGATCTGTGGTCTGATTGGGTGTCTGATTAACATGGCGGTCTGATCTGAGGTCTGAATGGGGATCTTATAAACATTAGATGTCTGATCTGAGGTCTGATCGGGAGTCTTATAAATATTGTGGGTCTGATCTATGGTCTGATTGGGTGTCTTATTAACATGGCGGTCTGATCTGAGGTCTGAATGGGGGTCTTATAAACATTAGATGTCTGATCTGAGGTCTGATCGGGAGTCTTATAAATATTTTGGGACTGATCTGTGGTCTGATTGGGTGTCTTATTAACATGGCGGTCTGATCTGAGTCTGAATGGGGATCTTATAAACATTAGATGTCTGATCTGAGGTCTGATCGAGTCTTATAAATATTGTAGGTCTGATCTGTGGTCTGATTGGGTGTCTTATTAACATGGCGGTCTGATCTGAGGTCTGAATGGGGATCTTATAAACATTAGATGTCTGATCTGAGGTCTGATCGGGAGTCTTATAAATATTTTGGGTCTGATCTGTGGTCTGATTGGGTGTCTTATTAACATGGCGGTCTGATCTGAGGTCTGAATGGGGATCTTATAAACATTAGATGTCTGATCTGAGGTCTGATCGGAGTCTTATAAATATTTTGGGACTGATCTGTGGTCTGATTGGGTGTCTTATTAACATTGGCGGTCTGATCTGGAGGTCTGAATGGGGATCTTATAAACATTAGATGTCTGATCTGAGGTCTGATCGGGAGTCTTATAAATATTGTAGGTCTGATCTGTGGTCTGATTGGGTGTCTTATTAACATGGCGGTCTGATCTAGAGGTCTGAATGGGGATCTTATAAACATTAGATGTCTGATCTGGAGGTCTGATCGGAGTCTTATAAATATTTTGGGACTGATCTGTGGTCTGATTGGGTGTCTTATTAACATGGCGGTCTGATCTGAGTCTGAATGGGGATCTTATAAACATTAGATGTCTGATCTGAGGTCTGATCGGGAGTCTTATAAATATTGTAGGTCTGATCTGTGGTCTGATTGGGTGTCTTATTAACATGGCGGTCTGATCTGAGGTCTGAATGGGGATCTTATAAACATTAGATGTCTGATCTGAGGTCTGATCGGGAGTCTTATAAATATTGTGGGTCTGATCTGTGGTCTGATTGGGTGTCTTATTAACATGGCAGTCTGATCTGAGGTCTGAATGGGGATCTTATAAACATTAGATGTCTGATCTGAGGTCTGATCGGAGTCTTATAAATATTTTGGGACTGATCTGTGGTCTGATTGGTTGTCTTATTAACATTAGGGGTCTGATCTGAGGTCTGAATGGGGATCTTATAAACATTAGATGTCTGATCTGAGGTCTGATCGAGTCTTATAAATATTGTAGGTCTGATCTGTGGTCTGATTGGGTGCCTTATTAACATGGCGGTCTGATCTGAGGTCTGAATGGGGATCTTATAAACATTAGATGTCTGATCTGAGGTCTGATCGGGAGTCTTATACATATTTTGGGACTGATCTGTGGTCTGATTGGGTCTCTTATTAACATTAGGGGTCTGATCTGAGGTCTCAATGGGGATCTTATAAACATTAGATGTCTGATCTGAGGTCTGATCGGGAGTCTTATAAATATTGTAGTTCTGATCTGTGGTCTGATTGGGTGTCTTATTAACATTAGGGGTCTGATCTAAGGTCTGAATGGGGGTCTTGTTAAGATTGGGGCTATGAACTGAGGTTTAATTAACACTGGGGGTCTTATCTGAGGTCTAAAGGAAAATATTTTTCTATCTATCTACCTCATATCTATCTATCTATCTATCTATCTACCTATCTATTATCTCTATCTCATCTATCAATATCTATCTATCTATCTATCTATCTATCTATCTATGTATCTATCTACCTCATATATATCTATCTATCTCATATCTATCTATCTCCTATCTATCTATCTCATATCTGTCTATCTATCTATCTATCTATCTATCTATCTATCTTACATCTCCTATCTATCTATCTATCTATCTATCTATCTATCTATCTATCTATCTATCTATCCATCTATCTAGTATCTCTATCCATCTATCCTAGGAGTATCCAACCCCGTATCCCACAGCATTAGTAACATCAAAGTGACATATATGGCCAAGAGAGTAAAAATTTCTCATAGGGCCTTTAGCAAAATTTAGTTTGCCCGTAACCCCCCCGTACCATTAATCAATATTCCCAGGTAACAAGAAATGCAAATCTCAACACCCCAGAATTCAGATAAATGTACAACGTGTTTATTAAGTAGAAGACATTTTAATTTTTAATTTACAAAATTGCAAAAATACCTTGGCCTCAGTCTCCCCACTTTATACAACTGATATGTCAGATAAAAGGAACTGCCAAGAAATACCCTGCTGTAAGTCACATTGCTGCCTGCAGCCACCACTAGGGGAGCTCAGTGCATAGGACTTTATACAATCACCAGCATTTTCACATTATACATTGTGTCAGGTTAAAACAGTAGCAAAAATCCAGCAGCAGGCTCAGGCTAAAATCCAATTTCTTTATTTCTTCATTATAGAATTCATAGGCTGACCAGACAGGCAAGGTCTACATGTTTAGACTGTACGTCTTAATCATGATGGTCATGACTGTGGTCATGATTAAGGCGATACAATCAAAACGCGTAGACCTTGCCTGTGTGGTCAGCCTATGAATGTAATAACGCTGCAAGTGCCTCCAGAGCGGAATAGTGACTGAGCGGAGGCAAACTGGCGCATTCTGAGCGGATCCTTCTCCATTCAGAATAGATTAGGACAAAACTGATCCATTTGGACTTTGGCTTCTGAGAGCCCTGAGCGGATCTCAAACACGGAAAGCCAAAACGCGAGTGTGAAAGTAGCCTTAATTATTTTTAGAAAGTTTACAATATTTTAAAAAAATGTCAATTGGAGAGCCCAAGAAAATACATGGCAACTGTAATGTTATAAAATACTATATTTTTGCCCTATAGGATGCACTTTTTCCCTCAGTGCGTCTTATGGGGCGCTCATTGTACTGGAGGACCGGGAAGCGGTGAACGCAGCACTCCTTGTGTTGACTCTTTACTCCCCGCTCTCTAGTCTTCTTCTGCGGGCTCCAAACACAGTGCTGTGACCTGTTCACATGGTGCGGATGTCAGCGTACTCTGCGACCTCACGCAGTGCGACTTTGCATCACAGCACAGTGCAGCATTAAGATCAGGAGCTGGATCTCTGGAGCGGCAGTGGCGTCAAGCAGGAGAGGTGAGTTGATTGGTTTTTTGTCTGATCTGAGCTCTGATTAACATGGTGGTTTTATTAACATGGGGGTCTGATCTAAGGTCTGAATGGGGATCTTATAAACAGTAGATGTCTGATCTGAGGTCTGATCGGGAGTCTTATAAACAGTAGATGTCTGATCTGAGGTCTGAATGGGGATCTTATAAACAGTAGATGTCTGATCTGAGGTCTGAATGGGGGTCTTATAAACAGTAGATGTCTGATCTGAGGTCTGATCAGGAGTCTTATAAACAGTAGTTGTCTGATCTGAGGTCTGAATGGGGATCTTATAAACAGTAGATGTCTGATCTGAGGTCTGAATGGGGGTCTTATAGACAGTAGATTTCTGATCTGAGGTCTGATCGGGAGTCTTATAAATATTGTGAGTCTGATCTGTGGTCTGATTGGGTGTCTTATTAACATGGCGGTCTGATCTGAGGTGTGAATGGGGATCTTATAAACATTAGATGTCTGATCTGAGTTGTGATCGGGTCTTATAAATATTGTGGGTCTGATCTGTGGTCTGATTGGGTGTCTTATTAACATGGCGGTCTGATCTGAGGTCTGAATGGGGATCTTATAAACATTAGATGTCTGATCTGAGGTCTGATCGGGAGTCTTATAAATATTTTGGGACTGATCTGTGGTCTGATTGGTTGTCTTATTAACATTAAGGGTCTGATCTGAGGTCTGAATGGGGATCTTATAAACATTAGATGTCTGATCCGAGGTCTGATCGGGAGTCTTATAAATATTGTAGGTCTGATCTGTGGTCTGATTGGGTGTCTTATTAACATGGCGGTCTGATCTGAGGTCTGAATGGGGATCTTATAAACATTAGATGTCTGATCTGAGGTCTGATCGGGAGTCTTATAAATATTGTGGGTCTGATCTGTGGTCTGATTGGGTGTCTTATTAACATGGCGGTCTGATCTGGAGGTCTGAATGGGGATCTTATAAACATTAGATGTCTGATCTGAGTTCTGATCGGGTCTTATAAATATTGTGGGTCTGATCTGTGGTCTGATTGGGTGTCTTATTAACATGGCGGTCTGATCTGAGGTCTGAATGGGGATCTTATAAACATTAGATGTCTGATCTGAGGTCTGATCGGGAGTCTTATAAATATTGTGGGTCTGATCTGTGGTCTGATTGGGTGTCTTATTAACATGGCAGTCTGATCTGAGGTCTGAATGGGGATCTTATAAACATTAGATGTCTGATCTGAGGTCTGATCGGGAGTCTTATAAATATTTTGGGACTGATCTGTGGTCTGATTGGTTGTCTTATTAACATTAGGGGTCTGATCTGAGGTCTGAATGGGGATCTTATAAACATTAGATGTCTGATCTGAGGTCTGATCGGGAGTCTTATAAATATTGTAGGTCTAATCTGTGGTCTGATTGGGTGTCTTATTAACATGGCAGTCTGATCTGAGGTCTGAATGGGGATCTTATAAACATTAGATGTCTGATCTGAGGTCTGATCGGGAGTCTTATAAATATTGTAGGTCTGATCTGTGGTCTGATTGGGTGCCTTATTAACATGGCGGTCTGATCTGAGGTCTGAATGGGGATCTTATAAACATTAGATGTCTGATCTGAGGTCTGATCGGGAGTCTTATACATATTTTGGGACTGATCTGTGGTCTGATTGGGTCTCTTATTAACATTAGGGGTCTGATCTGAGGTCTCAATGGGGATCTTATAAACATTAGATGTCTGATCTGAGGTCTGATCGGGAGTCTTATAAATATTGTAGTTCTGATCTGTGGTCTGATTGGGTGTCTTATTAACATTAGGGGTCTGATCTAAGGTCTGAATGGGGGTCTTGTTAAGATTGGGGCTATGAACTGAGGTTTAATTAACACTGGGGGTCTTATCTGAGGTCTAATGGAAAATATTTTTTCTATCTATCTATCTATCTATCTATCTATCTATCTATCTATCTCTTATCTATTGTCTCTCTCTCGTCTATCAATGTCACTATCTATCTATCTATCTATCTATCTCATATCTATCTATCTCCTATCTATTGTCTCTCTATCTGTGTCTGTCTATGTCACTATCTATCTATCTATCTATCTATCTATCTATCTATCTATCTATCATCTATCTATCTAATCTAGTCTTGCCTCATCTTTGCTCCTTTCTCCCAGTTGTCACCTCGCTGTCTTCTGTGGATCAGTTTGGGATGTTCTGTAATTGCTGTAGATGTGGAACATGGATTTCCTTCTCTCTGACATATCTGTAGCTAATTACACATTCATTCACCCTGAAGATGCTGTGAACTTATCAGTGAGAAGCTCTAGATGCGGCTGTGAAGCAGGTGAGGTGTACACGGGGCCGTGGTTTGATTTCATTTATGCTTGGAGATGTGATTACCCGCCAGTGTTATCTGATATCTGTATGGTAATTACACTGTATCTTATTTACTTGATCCAAAGAAGATCCAATGAATTCTTTATAGTATAATATTATTATCATTATTATTATTAGCTCAATTGATTTTGATACTTTGTCTCAGTTTAGTTTCTGTGTGTGTTAACTATTGTCAAAGTGTTTAGATTTTTCATATTATAGAAATATTAGGAATAGTGTTTAATTTTATTTACAGATAAATGTGAACCTTCTTCTCTATTACCTAGACGTAATTTGAATATCTGTAGATATGTATATCAATAATAAAGATTGTGTTTGCACTAATATCGGATTATAATTCTGAGATGATTCCTATCTTAATATATTTATAGGGATTTGGCCTCCTTTTGGCAGATACAGAGCTCCAAATAGACAAAAACCTCCTCAAATAATAACATTCTATCTTCCCACAGCCACCACTAGAGGGAGCTCAGGAGATTGCAGCATACAGATATATACATCCACCACTAGAGAGAGCTCAGGAGATTACTGCATACAGATATATACAGCCACCACTAGAGGGAGCTCATGAAATTGCAGGATACAGATATATACAGCCACCACTAGAGAGAGCTCAGAAGATTACTGCATACAGATATATACAGCAATCACTAGAGGGAGCTCAGGAGATTACTACATACAGATATATACAGCCACCACTAGAGGGAGCTCAGGAGATTACTACATACAGATATATACAGCCAGCACTAGAGGGAGCTCAGAAGATCACTACATACAGATATATACAGCCACCACTAGAAGGAGCTCAGGAGATTACTACATACAGATATTTACAGCCACCACTAGAGGGAGCTCAGGAGATCACTACATACAGATATATACAGCCACCACTAGAGAGAGCTCAGGAGATTACTACATACAGATATATACAGCCACCACTAGAGGGAGCTCAGGAGATTACTACATACAGATATATACAGCCTCCACTAGAGGGAGCTCAAGAGATTACTACATACAGATATATACAGCCACCACTAGAGGGAGCTCAGGAGATTACTACATACAGATATATACAGCCACCACTATAAGGAGCTCAGGAGATTACTGCATACAGATATATACAGCCACCACTAGAGGGAGCCCATGACCTTACTATATACAGATAAATACATCCACCACTAGAGGGAGCTCAGGAGATTACTACATACAGATATATACAGCCTCCACTAGAGGGAGATCAGGAGATTACTGCATACAGATATATATAGCCACCACTAGAGGGAGCTCAGGAGATTACTACATACAGATATATACAGCCACCACTAGAGGGAGCTCAGGAGATTACTACATACAGATATATAGAGCCACCACTAGAGGGAGCTCAGGAGATCACTGCATACAGATATATACAGCCCCCACTAGAGGGAGCTCAGGAGATTACTACATACAGATATATACAGCCACCACTAGAGGGAGCTCAGGAGATTACTACATACAGATATATACAGCCACCACTAGAGGGAGCTCAGGAGATTACTGCATACAGATATATACAGCCACCACTAGAGGGAGCTCAGGAGATTACTACATACAGATATATACATCCACCACTTGGGGATGTTAAGGAGATTACTACATACAGATATATACAGCCACCACTAGAGAGAGCCCCGGAGATTACTGCATACAGATATATACAGCCACCACTAGAGGGAGCTCAGGAGATTACTACATACAGATATATACAGACACCACTAGAGGGAGCTCAGGAGATTACTACATACAGATATATACAGCCACCACTAGAGGGAGCTCAGGAGATTACTGCATACAGATATATACAGCCACCACTAGAGGGAGCTCAGGAGATTACTACATACAGATATATACAGTCACCACTAGAGCGAGCTCAGGAGATTACTGCATACAGATATATACAGCCACAACTAGAGGGAGCTCAGGAGATTACTGCATACAGATATATACAGCCACCACTAGAGGGAGCTCAGGAGATTACTACATACAGATATATACAGTCACCACTAGAGGGAGCTCAGGAGATTACTGCATACAGATATATACAGCCACCACTAGAGGGAGCTCAGGAGATTACTACTGTGGGGGGTTAGCTCTGGTCTCGGGGATCATTCACACAAACTTCCTTCCGGACAACGGATTTCATGTCCAAACAGTGCATTTATTTGGCAGTCTTCTCAAACAAAACAACATAAATGAACACCTGCCCGTCTAGGCACTACCTAATACATAAGACATCGCTGACTCACCTAAGACCCCATTCACACACACGGGAACCCATGCGGCTTTCCCAGCCGAACGTCCATGACTTGTGGCTAGCACCTAGCCCCGTGGCCCCTCAGCACTCCTCAGCTGAGATCACGTTCCCAGAGCCTCACCAGGACTCTGCTACACAAAACACTCTCTCCCAGAGTGAGAGCCCCACCCATGTCAAACAAGAGGATTAAATAGAATCCCTGGACATGGACATTGTCCAAAATCCCGGACTGGAGCATGGGGAACAGGCACCCACCCAGCACATTACCTGTTCCCAGTAAAAGCCCGCCCTGGAACTGGCTGAGCCAGCTATACTAATACTAATACTAATTTTGGGGCTTTCACTCCACCAAGGCCAGGGACCTTGGTGACACGCTCTCTGTGCAAACAGCCCTGTCTGACGGTTTCCCTGGGGCTTCACTGCACACATCAGTGTTCACATTGCCACACTACATACAGATATATACAGCCACCACTAGACGGGGCTTTGGAGCTTCCTGCAATATTAAAATTTGATATTGCTGTAATCGTACTGACCTTCAGAATAAGCTTGTCTGTCATTTTTAGTCCACAGTGAATGCTGTAAACACAAAAACAAAAAAAGTTGTAGAATTGTCTTTTCTATTTTTTTTATTTCACCCCACAAATAATATTTCCCCTGCTATGGCTAACTAAATGGTGTCATTAAAACATACAACCCATCCCACAAAATATAAGCCCTCATATGGCTATGTGAATAAAACGTAAAAACGTTATGGCTCTTGGAAGATCAGGAGGGAAAAAATAAAAATGCAAAAAGTTAAAATTGGCCTGGCCCTTTCATAATGATAGAAAAAAGACCAAATACCACAGTAAAATGTTACATAACTCAAGTCCTGGGATCTTATATTCCTTTAATTTGTATACGATTTGTTGATTTATTATTTGCTACTGGCCTTGAAAAAATCCAAGTTGTACGTTTATATGGGGTATTTCCTCAAGATGGCAAATACATTGCATTCATGGTTACATGGTCCAGAAGGGGGTCACCAAAGACTAGATGGGTGACATCAAATGTAAAGTTCCAGAATTACCACAACGTGACCTCAATTCTTCCCAATGGGAGACAAGGTCATGGGTGTCAGCGCTTCCAGTTCATCTCACCTGCGTCCTCTGTCCTCAATTAACGATACAAAGCCGCCATCATTTAAATTTTTACATTGTTCAAATTGGCACATGTGATATGTATACGGTATTGCATTTCAATTCATTTACATTTTAATATATTCATTTTTTATTTTTTCCAATCTGATTTTTGATCATCCAAAAACATTATTTGATGGCGTCAACATTTTATGTATCTGATGTTTAGATATCTATCACACGGCATCTCCTGACCACATACATAGAAGGAACCTTTCTCCATTACTTTTCTGCATAACACAAGCCAAACAGTATCCGTGAACTCCTCGCCCGCGAAGGTCACACTCATTGTATGCGTAGTTAAGGTTTAACACCAAGACCGCCATATATCCTACCACAAGTGACAGCTAGTGATGTCCGCAGCAGATTGCCTTAGACTCAGCGCTGATTTGCCCCCATTAATTTGCCATTTGTTCAATAGGGTGGATTCTTTAACATATTGGAGGTCCGGAAAACATCTCCTCGGAGAGTGGAAAGCTTATTTGATCCTGACAATGGATTAGAATGGGATAAATCATGAAGACCCTCCGAGGCTGAAGCTCTCTATCTCCATCTGCAGCTGCCGATAAAGCCCTTCAAGGCCGCATAAAGTAGTGCTGAGGTCCAACCTGATATTTTTATTTATTGTTGCATTTAAAGTGCAAATGGGATGAGAAATTCTATCTCCGACTTCACAACCCGATTGTAAAATTACCAATGCAAATGGAGGTCAGGGGCTAAAATTGGGCTATTTATTTAGTTTATGTTACAATAGAAGGTAAAGAATGACCCATCAATCACTGAGCCGCCAGGAAGGCCGCAGCGTCTTCTCATTGTTCGATGACTCCGCTGTTGAAATCGGGGCAGAAACAAAGATAATAGTGCCATAAATAAAACAATGGGGTGATTTATTTTCTTTCCACTGATTAAATGTGTGTAAATCTTATTAACAGTAGATGGGGATTTGTAAAGTGGAATTCAAATGTGGAAGAAATGAAGAAGAAGAAAAAGAAGACGAAGCCAAAGAAGAAACAGAAAACAAAGAAGAAAGAAGAAGGAGAGGAAGAAGAAGCCAAATAGGTAATGAAGAAACATAAGAAGAGGAAGATGATGAAGGAGAAACAGAAGGATAATGAAGACTACATAGAAACGGAAGGGGAAGAAGAAAGAGAGGAAGAAGAAAAAGACAAAGGAAGAAGAAGCTAAATAGATGAAGAAAAGGAAGATAGTGAAGGAGAAAGAGAAGGAGAATGAAGGGAAAGAATAAAGAGAGGAAGAAGAAGAAGACGAGTAAGGAAAAGAAGAAAAAAGAGATGATGAAAAAACAAAAGAAGAAGGAGATGAAGGAGAAATAGAAGAGAAAAAAGATGAAGGAGAAGCAAAAGAAGACAGAAGAAATAAGTATAAGAAAGAGAAGGAGGATAAGCAGGGGAAAAAGCAAAGCAGTAGAAGAAGAGGAATAAGAGGAAGGAGAAACAGAAGAAGATATAAGAATTAGAAGAGGAGAAGGAGGGAAGAAACAAAGAAAAGAAGAACGAAAGATAAAGAAAGCAAGATAGAAAAAAGAAAGATGCATTCAATGCAATGGACACATATATCTGGTACAGTATATAGAGAAACCACAAAACAAGATGAGATCAAGAAGACGAGGAATGAGAAGTAAGGTGGTGAGAAGTCAACATGTATAAATGTAAGATCAATCCTGGAAATAGAACACAAAGCAACACATTCATACAAGAAAGAGAAAAAGAAGGAGCAGAGGAAAATAGAAAAGTAGAAGGAAATGAACACAAAAAAGGAAGAGGAGAGGAAGAAAGGGGAAAACACAAGGAGGAAGCTAACTGCTAATTAAGGTTCCGGTACATGGAGGCTTTATTATCTACTAGACTGGAAGTACCGTTGTACCTTTGCTGTTTGACCAGCGAAAAATAGATGTTTGCTGGAAGACAGAGAAAACTTGAAAGATAGACAGTCACCGGAAGTAGGGGAGCATGAGAAAATAGATGTCAATGTAACTAGAACCAGTGGAGGACAGAGAGCCACTGAAAGACTGAGAGGCCCTGGAAAATGGCGGACCACTGGAAAATAGAGCACCAAAATGAAAGAAGACCACCATAGGACAGATGATGACTGGAAGAGAGAAGACCACTGAAGGACCGAGAATCAGTGGAAGAACACAAAGTCCCTCAGGACCACTGGAAGATGAGGAGATGTTTGAAGATAGAGAACCTCCGGAATCCTGTATCATCACTTCACCACAACATTCTCGAAATGTTCTAGTTGACGTTGCTGGAAACTTGTTGCTGGATTCTCCCCTGGAGAAGTGGGTCTCTTACAGAGCTGGAGATCTTGCAGCAGTGCAGATAAGCTGACGTGGTGGAGCCCAACAGGGGGTCCATCCCCACTGCTGCTGCAGAGATTTAGGTAGAGCTGAAGTAACTAAATGGTAGAGGTAGATAAAGCAGAGCCAGTTGACTGGTATAGCAGAAATGAAGGATCAATATAGTAGTGCTGAGCTGAATGACCAATACAGCAGAGCTGCAGTGGGGGAGCCATGTAGCAGAGCTGTACTGAGGAGGATGTAGAAGAGCTGTACTGAGGAGGATGTAGCAGAGCTGTACTGAGGATGATGTAGAAGAGCTGTACTGAGGATGATGTAGCAGAGCTGTACTGAGGATGATGTAGAAGATCTGTACTGAGGATGATGTAGCAGAGCAGTGGTTTGGGCCAATATACTGTAGGGGAGCTGCACTGAGGGCTGATGGAGCAGAGCTGTACTGAAACGGACAGTCGGGGACCTGATGTGCAGGAAGAGAAGCAAAGCATGCCGGAGAAGAGGAAAATCGATATTATTTATCTCACTGATCAATTAATCAATTAATAGCTTCTGCAAGGAGATGAAGGAGACTTCAGAGATTCAGTGTTTCTTAAATGCTAAATAAATTTGGTGTTTCAAAATCATTCGTCAATCAAACAACTGATCATTTATCAAATCAGACAAGAAATCCGAATTTTCAGAATTTAATTCGAATCATTTGGAAAAACATTTTTAGGCACAATCATCTCAAATCCTTAACTTCACGAGGTTCAATATGTAAACAAAACAAAATGTTTTAATCGCTCGAGGAATAATCCCCTAGATTTTTATTGCATCTCCGATTTCTCAGCCGACGTGAACCCGCAAAATAGAAACGGCATTTGTGTCCTGGACGGATGACAGATGTTGTGATTTACCCAAATTATATTTCAGACCTTGGTCATCTCTCTCTCGCCATCTATTATCTGCCAGGGAAATAAATAAAAATTAGCCTGCCAAGCCTGACCTTTAGACAACGCTGACAAATCTGGAGCTGATGTCTTCCGAGAGGTATTAAGGACGTCCCCGGCGACAGTAACAAATTATATTTTTTTTGTTTAATGTGTCGTTACAGAATATCACGTTATTCTCCTTCTCTGGTCATTTGTTAACCCCCCCTTACCCCACCCCCAAAAATGGATGATTTTAATTGGCATTGATGAATGTAAAGTCTTATTTTTTTAGCACTGAATGTGAAGGCACCAAAATCTATGGAAAGGTCAAAGAATAAAAGTCGCTTACAAAGCCGCAAAGCCGATCCGGAGGATCCAACCTTAAGCCCATTAAGAATAAGGTTAGTGTAGTCCAAGACGTTGATCAGATATATGAAGTCTTCAACCGTGCAATGTCCTGAAAATGACTTAAAATGTGTTTGTTTATTTATTTATTTACCAAAAAATTTAAGAACAAAGTTATTTATTTTATTCATTAGTTTTCAAAAGTAAATTTCCAGTTGGAAATGTTCTATGTAAATGATTTAAAGATTTTGAAAATTATTTTATATCTTTTTTTTCCAGTTTTTTGTCTTCATACTGTACTTGTAATTGCCTCTTATTTTTTGTATACCGTAAAGTGCCCATCTTCCATCTGATTCTGTATTATGTGGGCATTCTCCCCTAGAAAAATTAGTTTAGAGGAAAATATGTCTGTAATATGGAACCTTTAGGAGGCACCATATGACTACGCACATATATAGACTGTATATGAGGCCAATAGCTGAACATACAGTTCAGACGTGTCAGACCACTAGAGTTGAGCGAACTTCTGTTTTAAGTTTGGCTTCCAAAGTTCGGGTTCGGGTTATCCAAGCATCCCGTTATGGATTCTGCTACCACGGACCATAACGGCATTTGGAAAACGGGGTGAAGGACCTGTGGTGACGTCACCGTCATGTAATCAGTGCAGGCGGCGTGGCTCAGTACTGGATTGGATAAGAGGTCGTAGGCTACCACCTCTTATCTAATCCAGTACTGAGCCACGCCCCCTGCACTGATCACATGACGGTAACATCACCCCAGGACCACCGTGTTGTCCAAGGTTCGGGTTCATTGAAGAATCCCCTTATGGATTCCAAATGCCGTTCTGAATCCATAACGGGATGCTTCGATAACCCGAACCCGAAGTTTGGAAGCCGAACTTAAAACAGAAGTTCGCTCAACTCTACAGACCACAGCTATCTTACCCCATACACCTGCATGCTCACCCTGAGCTTGTACATGGTCTAATAGGACAGAACAGAGTTAAAGGGAATCTGTCACCTGCCTATCACCATTTTTTCCCCTTTAGCCTTATGTAATAAAGTACCTTATATCCGGATCTGTTCTTTTTTTTGCATCGTCTCTTGTCATTTTCCTTAAAAACAGATTTTTCCATTATGCAAATTTGAATCCACAAGAACGCCTCCAGCAGCAGAAATCGCCTTCGCCCCCCGGCTACCTTCGCTTTCAGGCAGGAATAAAGCCCCGATCTTCATCTCGCCGGCCGCCGGAATTCTCGCGCAGGCGCAGTGCCGGCGATTGCCTGAACCTGTGCGATGCTACGCTAACTGAGGGCAACAGCCTCAATAGTGTCAGTGGGCATGCGCCGAGCCCAGTGACGGTTTCCGAGCGCTGTTGGCATAGCATCGCATAGGCGCAGGCAATCCCCGGCGCTGCACCTGTGCGAGAATTCTGGTGGCCGGCAAGATGAAGATCGGGGCTTTATTCCTGCCTGAAAGCGAGGTAGCCGGGGGGCGGAGGCGATTTCTGCTGCTGGAGGCATTCTTCAGATTCAAATTTAGGCGGGCTGGGAACATCAGGGGGGGGGGGGGGTTTCATTGGCTCCTTGGCAGAAGAAAAACGCCCCTCTGGGCTCCTTGGATCCTAATTTGCATAATGAAAAATCATTTTTTAAGGAAAATGACAAGAGACAAAGCAAAAAGAAGAACAGGTCCGGATATAAGGTACTTTATTACACATGGCTAAAGGGGGAAAAAAATGGTGATAGGCAGGTGACAGATTCCCTTTAAGCTGCGGTCAGACTACTCTGGCAGGGGCTCTTCTCCCCAAGAACAAATGGATCAGGCATGTTGAAATCCAATGTTAGGCAGTGGGTGTGGAAGTACTGTTTTAAACAAACAGATTTGATTTGAGGCTACTCCTGCGCGCATTATCTTGGTGCTTCCCTGGTTTTCACCATTTAACCTCTATACAGGGATCTGGACTCCACTGCAGGGGAACCACCAGGTCACTACCTTCTGGAGTAGGCTCTGTGTTTGATTGACAGCTGACCCATGAGGGTCAAGACACTGGTTCAAAGCTCCGAGAGATCAGGCGATAAGATAGGACAGGCTGAGGTCAGGGCAGGCAGAGTATGAACAATCCAAAAAACAATACCAGGTCAGGGTGGGCAGCTCATGATCAGTACAGAAATCAGACAGGTCAGGCAGTGCAGCATCAAATCAGAGAAACTGGCAGAAGCCGGTACGCAGGCGAACAAACATAATTAGCACAGCTTTGCAGGATACTAGCAGATTAGAACGATTTCTTAGGCGTCCTCCTATAAGGAAAGGTGCTTTTAGTAACCCAAGGTGGCCAGCCTTTGGATGGTGTGGATTAGAGTGCACACACTGGCCCTTTAAGAGCCAGAGGAACCATGTGCGCGTGCTTTACGGGCAGCGGAGGACAGACCATGCTGGCAAGAAGCAGGCCGCATCTTGCCTGGAGGGACGAAGCAACTTCAGTTGAAGGCGGGAGGTGACATTGGGCCTGTGCCGTGAGAAGCATGGGAATGGGTATACGGACAATCGGTGGCTCGAGCTGCCACGGTAATATCAAACAACTCAATCCTTTTCTTCCCTCACATCTGCCAACAAAAAGTTGGGAAGCCCCCATAAGCAGTAGATTGTTATGAAATTGGCAGGTTCAGGCTCAAAGAGGTTGTCCACTTTCTCCATAAATGCCAGATGCTTCCAGGTATGTGCAACAACATAAGAATCCCCCAAGCTTTCCTGAGCCCTCCATGGATGCCAATGCAAACAAGCTGTGCCGTTTAAGCTTGGCAGGAAGGTGAGCCCAGGAGCAGTTTAGTGGATTTTTATGTCATTGTTTGGCATTGTATGGTGTATCTAAAATGTAGGTAAAAATCAGACAAGCCCTTTAAGGCGTCAGTCCTGGTTGTCTAGAAAACCCACTGAGATGTCACCATAACAATACTAATCCTGATTTCAGAATGTCAGATGTGCAGTTACCGCTCTGCTGATCTGGACTGACAGTGAAATGCACTAAAAAACACAAAAACAACTACTACTGACTATAATCAATTGACTTCTTTGGCCCACGTACAAGCAGCATGAAAGTAACAACCACTGCTCAATACCAGCTTCTGTATCGACTTTGTATTATGAGAAATAGGAGCTCTTAACAAAATTCACAGAAGTTTTGTGCCTCTTCTTTGAGTAGGGGGCCCTTGACTTAGGAACATTAGGTACCGCCAATCATCTCCTCCGCTTTGTACATAGTCCCAATTTTGGCAAAAGAAAATACTAAAATATTTGTAAACGACAACCTGTCCTGTATGAATGAGGCTCTATGGGCAGCCTGAGGTCAAATGTTGCTAATTATTGGACCGGTAAAAGAATGATTATGTTCTCTGACATTTTGGAAGAAAAATAGATTTTTGTACATAAGAAGAGCCCTGAGCGACTAATAGCCGGGAACCTCCGGAGTCTGCCCTGGCTTTCAGTTACTGGTTCTCGAGCGCACTTCACGGATTTACAGCGCAGTATAAATGGAGAGGTAGACGAGGATTATCACAGGAGTAACGAGGCTGCTCAGGCACGGAGGGATATTACCATACAACCTGCTACATAAGACATCACATCAACGAGGAGGAGAGAAGAAAAGAGAGAACCCTCAGCCGCAGAGCTACGCCAGATAAATAGAATAGTATCCGATACAAACAACACAAAACACAAAGTAACAGAATCATTCTACATTGTAGCAAGTGGTCACACCAATAGCAATAACATCTCAGCTTCTTCTCCTCTCCCTCCCTGCACAATCACTGCAACAGGCAATGCAGAACATGCTCAAAACATTCTATCTATCTATCTATCTATCTATCTATCTATCTATCTCCTATCTATCTATCTATCTATCTATCTATCTATCTATTTCATATCTATCTATCTATCTATCTATCTATCTATCTATCTATCTATCTCCTATCTATCTATCTATCTCATATCTATCTATCTATCTCATATCTACCTATCTATCTATCTATCTATCTCCTATCTATCTGTCTATCTCATATCTATCTATATATCTATCTATCTGTCTATCTCAGATCTATCTATATATCTATCTATCTATCTATCTCATATCTATCTATCTATCTATCTATCTATCTATCTAGGAAGAAAGAAAATATTATGGGCAGCACAGCGATATTAAAGTAAATGTGGAGTGACAGCGGACAGATCCACCAACCAAAAAAACATAATAAAAATAAATTCCACGGCACTTCCAAAAGAAAAGAGTATTGGTTTAATCACCAGACGGCGCCGTTTCAGTCCTCTCACCTTTCTCAGGCAGTGACTCGGATACAACGGCGCCAAGTGCAGATATAAAATCCGAAATAGAGAAAAAATCATAATAGTACATGTATCTCCATTACACTTACATAACTGATCATCATTAGAAAGATACCCGAGCTGTGATCATCGGGTGCGGAATATAAACCAGAGAGGAATAAGGAGGAGCACTGACCGGCATGGATCTGATAGACGTGTGTTTGACGTCTCAAGTTACAGACTGCGCGTGTCTAAGGAGTATTCGTAAAAGAGGCGCGTATTCCGCAACCCAAACTATGCGACAGCAGGTCATATGATCGTGCCGTAGCTGGAACGCACAACGACCAGCAAGCGGGTACCTAACATTGCGGTCACATGATCGGGGGTGCCGGAACAGAAGCAATGAGCGTTTCCATCATAAGATGCAGTGCATCACTAGTCTGCAGGAGGAGGGGAGAGAAGCGCTGTGAGCGCTGTACAGTACTTATTCCTCCTCCTGCTCGCTCTTCAGGGGCCCACGCTGCTGTGTCCTGGCTGCCTGCAGCGTCAGGACGTACAGAGCGCACTCTGACCTGATGCTGCAGGAGGTCAGGTGACAGCAGCGCGGGCCCTGAGAAGAGAAGACAGCCAGGACATGGAGAGGTAAGTTACTTTATTATTTTACAGTCTGATATGGAGGTCTAATGGGGGGTCTGGAGTGGTCTATGGGGGGTCAGGAGGTCTGACTGGGGGGGTCTGGAGGTCTGACTGGGGTCTGGTGGTCTAATGGGGGTCTGGATGTCTGACTGGTGGGTTTGATTGGGGGTCTGAAGGTCTAATGTGGGTCTGATTGCGGGTCTGGAAGTCTAATGGGGGTCAGATATGGGCAGTGGTGTATCTTGGTTTTGTGCTGCCCTAGGCGAGACTAAACTCGGGCACCCCCTAATATAAATTTGACCCGCCCCTTCCTGTCAAGGCCAAACCCCTTTCTCTGTAAACCCCGCCCTTCCTTTTAGGCTCCATCCTTTCCTGTATTCCTGTATTTAAAAGTGAATAACGACAGCCACACCTCACACCCCTCCCTTGATCCCACTAAGTGTCATCCACAGATCCCCCCTTAAGTGTCATCCACAGATCCCCCCCTTAAGTGCCATCCACAGATTCCCCCCCCTCTTTAGTGTCATCCACATATTCCCCCCCTTAGTGTCATCCACAGATTCCCCCCCCCCTCTTTAGTGTCATCCACATATTCCCCCCCTTAGTGTCATCCACAGATTCCCCCCCTCAGTGTCATCCACAGATTCCCCCCCTCTTTAGTGTCATCCACATATTCCCCCCCTTAGTGTCATCCACAGATTCCCCCCCTCAGTGTCATCCACAGATTTCCCCCCTCAGTGTCATCCACAGATCCCCCCTCAGTGTCATCCACAGATTCCCCCCTCAGTGTCATCCACAGATTCCCCCCTCTTTAGTGTCATCCACATATTCCCCCTTAGTGTCATCCACAGATTCCCCCCTCAGTGTCATCCACAGATTCCCCCTCTTTAGTGTCATCCACAGATTCCCCCCTCTAGTGTCATCCACAGATTCCCCCTCTTTAGTGTCATCCACATATTCCCCCTTAGTGTCATCCACAGATTCCCCCTCAGTGTCATCCAGATTCCCCCTCTTTAGTGTCATCCACATATCCCCCCTTAGTGTCATCCACAGATTCCCCCTCAGTGTCATCCACAGATTCTCCCCCAGTGTCATCCGATTCCAAAGATTTCCTACCTGCCCAGTGCCGTTGTAGGTAATTTATTCACTCCACTTGCCTGAGAAGAGAAGCGCCGGAAGACTCACAGGCGCACTGGCAGGCGCATGCGCACTTCAATGCCTCTGCCAGTGCGCCTGTGTGAGTCTCCCGGCGCTTCTCTCAGGCAAGTGGAGTGAATAAATTACCTACAACGGCGCTGGGCGGGGAGGAGCGGCGCCGGCGCACCCCCAGCAGGCAGCAGCGCTGCCCGGACAAAAAAAAAATCTATCACTGAGGCAAACAAGGCATCTTGCCGCCCCATTGGAAGTGCCGCCCTAGGCAAATGCCTTGTTTGCCTCGTGATAGATACGCCACTGGATATGGGGGTATGGTGGTCTAGAGGTCTAGTGAGAGTCTGGAGGTCTAATAGGGGTCTAGAGGTCTGATATGGGGGTCTGGTCTGAGGTCTGATATGTGGGTCTGGAGGTCTAATGGGGGTCTTATCTGATGTCTGATATTGGTTCAGGGTCTTACATTGAGGTCTAATGGGGGTCTTATCTGATGTCTGATATTGGTTCAGGGTCTTACATTGAGGTCTAATGGGGGTCTGAACTGAGGATTAAAACTGGGGTCTTATATAGGGTCTAAAATAGAGGTCTAAAGGTTTTTTTTTTTTTTTTTTTGCATTTCGGATTTTATATCTGTATTTATTATGGCACTTGGTGTCACTTGGTTAGTTTTGGGTCTGAATCATGTAGGTATCTATCATCTGTATATTATCTATCTATCTATCTATCTATCTATCTATCTATCTATCAATCTATCTATCTCATATAATCTATCTATCTATCTATCTATCTATCTATCTATCTATCTATCTATCTATCTAGCTATCTATCAATCTATCTATCTATCTATCTATCTATCTATCTATCTATCAATCTATCTATCTCATATAATCTATCTATCTATCTATCTCATATAATCTATCTATCTATCTATCTATCTATCTATCTATCTATCTATCATCTATCTATTTATCTATCTGTCTGCCTACCTGTTTGTTTATCTAGCTTATATCTTTCTAAAGCCTCATGCTCACGACCGTTGTTTGTTTCCGCGTCCATTCCATTTTTTTCACGGATAGGATGCTTCCCTATTCATTTCAATGGGTCTGTCAAAAAATGCGGGTGGTCAACCGTTTTTGTTCCGCATCCGTGGTCCGTGTTTTCATTCCGTCAAAAAAATAGAGCATGTCCTATTTTTTTCACGTTTGCGGACAAGGATAGGCATTATTACATTATTATTACATTATTGCATTATTACAATGGATCTGCCATAAAAACAGATCCGCCCAAAAAAGCTCTGTCATCCGTTTTTTTTTGGCGAACGCTAAATTTGCAGATGAACGGATGAAACAAACAACGGTCGTGCGCATGAGGCCTAACAGACATAAGATATCAGAACTTCTAGCGACCCTAATCCTATGCAGCCTCTCCATATTGTACCACCACTGACTGCACCTGAGGTAAGTGCCCCTCACACTTGCTGCACCCCTTACATGTAAACATCGGATAGAAATCTTAGCGGATGATCTATCCGTGTGCTTGGCTCCTCTCCCTCTATCCTTTGCTGCCTTTACCAGTGAGATCGCCTTAAACATTATGACGGTGTTTTTGGAAGCAGAGGGTTTGGAGCAGTGTGTCAGCGAAGTGCAGCTACTTGTGATGGCACTGACTGGCACGTCAGCTCCGCGGTCTGTGGATCCAGAGGTGGCCATGTCTGTAGATGAATGCATGTAGAACATGTCATTGTCCCTTGTAGGTTCTCTGGTGTAATTACCGCTAATTGTGTGATGAACGAGACCTTTCTGATCTCCGGGAACATGAATCAGAATCTAATTAATTACGGCTGAATGTTATCGCCCCATTTATAGCAGCGTTTCCCATGGACACCATCCTGGGCGTCCGTGATAACAGGAGAACCTGTTTCCTTTATATTAGAGTCTACATAATGGGGGGGCACAGTGCACCCCGACATGGCATTTCTGGGGAACACGTAGTTTATTGTCTAATGCTCTCCAGACAATCAGAGAAACTTCTGTGAGATATCGTTCTAGAAGGAGAAGTGGACGATGATCACGTAGACACATGGGTCTCACTTGGGCGCTGCATGGTGGTTTCAGTTGGGCACTGATTGGCGGTATTGGGTGGGCGATACATGGCAAGATTATCAGGGCACTCTTATATAACCCAGCTTCTTGTGGGCAGCTTACCCGGCTTCCCATGACATTAGCCCGAGATTATGTGTAAGATAGAAAAACTGCCCCAATAGAGACAGGGACTGATGGCAATGAAGGCGATCTCACACCAGAAGAACATGCTGGTGATATACTGAATAGGCAACAGGCAAGAAATCATGTTCGATAGTGAAATTGATGTGCTGCATTTCTTAGCCACTAGGTGGAGCAATGAGTTTTGTGCTGCAAGTGGAAGAGAAGAGAGTCTTCTGTTACTCATGGACATGTTTCTTCTTAACAGCGCTCTGTGTGGTCAGACAGGGTATTACAAGGAAAAAACGTCAGTGTAGCAAGTCCAAAGTATGTTATATATTTAAATATAAAGTATCATTACATTTCTCTTTGTTCCCATGTTTTTATTTTTTACTATGCAGAAACAGTGATTTTTTTTTTAAATATAATTCTACGAATATACCTGGACAGATTGGATCACAGAGAATTAACTGGAGTCAAGAGACCATGATCAAATGTTCTGTGATCTATGTTACATGTTTGTAAAGTTTTGCTTAGGCTGCATTTTACAATCTCACCAAGTCTATAATCTGTGAAGGAAAATATTCTGGACCCACAGTGGCAAAAAAAAAATGCCCAAACATTAAATCTGAACAGATAGGAGGATCTTAGGAGCTTACAAAATACATAAACATACAGGGACCACAATAGGGAGCTACATACAGATTATACAGCCACCACTAGAGGGAGCTCAGGAGATTACTATATACAGATATATACAGCCACCACTAGGGGGAGCTCAGGAGATTACTACATACAGATATATACATCCACCACTAGAGGGAGCTCAGGAGATTACTGCATACAGATATATACAGTCACCACTAGAGGGAGCTCAGGAGATTACTACATACAGATATATACAGCCACAACTAGGGGGAGCTCAGGAGATTACTACATACAGATATATACAGCCACAACTAGGGGGAGCTCAGGAGATTACTACATACAGATATATACAGCCACCACTAGAGGGAGCTCAGGAGATTGCAGCATACAGATATATACAGTCACCCCTAGAGGGAGCTCAGGAGATTACTACATACAGATATATACATCCACCCCTAGAGAGTGCTCAGGAGATTACTACATACAGATATATACAGTCACCACTAGAGGGAGCTCAGGAGATCACTACATACAGATATATACAGCCACCACTAGGGGGAGCTCAAGAGATTACTACATACAGATATATACATCCACCACTAGAGGGAGCTCAGGAGATTACTACATACAGATATATACAGACACCACTAGAGGGAGCTCAGATTACTGTATACAGATATATACAGCCACCACTAGAGGGAGCTCAGGAGATTACTACATACAGATATATACAGCCACCACTAGAGGGAGCTCAGGAGATTAGTGCATGCAGATATATACAGCCACCACTAGTGGGAGCTCAGAAGATTACTGCATAGAGATATATACAGCCACCACACTAGAGGGAGCTCAGGAGATTACTACATACAGTTATATACAACCACCACTAGAGCGAGCTCAGGAGATTACTACATACAGATATATACAGCCACCACTAGAGGGAGCTCAGGAGATTACTACATACAGATACATTAAGGCTCAGGGATCAAGACAGATATATACACCACTAGAGGAGCTCGGAGATGACTACGATAGATACACTGTCCACCACTAGAGGGAGCTCAGGAGATTACTACATACAGATATATACAGCCACCACTAGAGGGAGCTCAGGAGATTACTGCATACAGATACATACAGCCACCACTAGAGGGAGCTCAGGAGATTAGTGAATGTAGATATATACAGACACCACTATAAGGAGCTCAGGAGATTACTACATACAGATATATACAATCACCACTAGAGGGAGCTCAGGAGATTACTACATACAGATATATACAGCCACCACTAGAGGGAGCTCAGGAGATTACTGCATACAGATATATACAGCCACCACTAGAGGAAGCTCAGGAGATTACTGCATACAGATATATACAGCCACCATTAGAGGGAGCTCAGGAGATTACTACATACAGATATATTCAGCCACCACTAGAGGGAGCTCAGGAGATTACTGCATACAGATATATACAGCCACCACTAGAGGGAGCTCAGGAGATTACTACATACAGATATATACAGTCACCACTAGAGGGAGCTCAGGAGATTACTACATACAGATATATACAGCCACCACTAGAGGGAGCTCAGGAGATTACTGCATACAGATATATACAGCCACCACTAGAGGAAGCTCAGGAGATTACTGCATACAGATATATACAGCCACCATTAGAGGGAGCTCAGGAGATTACTACATACAGATATATTCAGCCACAACTAGAGGGAGCTCAGGAGATTACTGCATACAGATATATACAGCCACCACTAGAGGGAGCTCAGGAGATTACTACATACAGATATATACAGCCACCACTAGAGGGAGCTCAGGAGATTACTACATGCAGATATGTACAGCCACCATTAGAGGAAGCTCAGGAGATTACAACATACAGATATATACAGCCACCATTAGAGGGAGCTCAGGAGATTACTACATACAGATATATACAGCCACCACTAGAGGGAGCTCAGGAGATTACTACATACAGATATATACAGTCACCACTAGAGGGGGCTCAGTAGATTACTACATACAGGTATATACAGCCACCACTAGAGGGAGCTAAGGAGATTACTACATACAGATATATACAGTCACCACTAGAGAGAGATCAGGAGATTACTACATACAGATATATACAGCCATCACTAGAGGAGCTCAGGAGATTACTATATACAGATATATACAGCCACCACTAGAGGGAGCTCAGGAGCTTACTGCATACAGATATACACAGTAACCACTAGAGGGAGCTCAGGAGATTACTACATACAGATATATACAGCCACCACTAGGGGAGCTCAGGAGATTACTACATACAGATAATGTACAGCCACCACTAGAGGGAGCTCAGGAGATTTCTGCATACAGATATATACAGACACCACTAGTGGGAGCTCAGGTGATTACTACATACAGATATATACAGTCACCACTAGAGGGAGCTCAGGAGATTACTACATACAGATATATACAGCCACCACTAGAGGGAGCTCAGGAGATTACTACATACAGATATATACAGCCACCACTAGAGGGAGCTCAGAGGATTAGTGAATGCAGATATATACAACCACCACTAGAGGGAGCTCAGGAGATTAGTGCATACAGATATATACAGTCACCACTAGAGGGAGCTCAGGAGATTAGTGCATACAGATATATACAGCCACCACTAGAGGGAGCTCAGGAGATTACTACATACAGATATATACAGTCACCACTAGAGGGAGCTCAGGAGATTAGTGCATACAGATATATACAGCCATCACTATAAGGACCTCAGGAGGTTTTTACATACTATTATTATTAAGCTCCATGTGTATACAGTTAATTAACTGAATTGAACAAATACAGAATTTCTAACCCGCTGTATTTAAAAAGCATAAACGTAAACATAAAATTGTCAAAATAATCTCAGCTCTGCTACAACTGTCCTTTACAGATTTGCTGACAACAGAAGGCACGGACCAGTGTATGAATAATGTAAATTAGTAACTGTAGCTGTGCTGGAAGCGTTAGGAAGGTGAGCGAAGCGCCACGTCAGCGCCCAGCTCCTTCTTATTTACTCCCATCTCCTTGTTTATTACAAGGTAAAATAAAAATGTTCCGTTCTTTTTTTTCCACATTCATGACTTCTTCATACAATAAATCAATATCTGACAAGGTCACCGGAGTAAAGAGCTATTTCTCCAGTGCAGCAGGAAGAATAAAGCAGGATGATGGGTGACCTTTGTGCCGGGATGATATACCTGTAGTGACAGAGCAATGAGCACGCTCTAACATGAAAACTGATTTTCACAAAAGGGCAAATGAACAGAATGAAAGGATCGGGAGGCGAATGTTCAGTCCTTCCATGGAAATAAAATCTGACATTCTCTGCTCCATGACACACAGCAAAAGAAAACACAGATTATACTGACAGATTATTCCGGATGATAATCATCCATAGTGTTATGTCCGTTGTAAAATATTTGTATATGTCCCGTGGCGTGGACCGGCTACTGCGGGGGAAACATATAGAGGAATTTCAAAAATCTATCTATCTATGTATCTATCTTTCTTTCTATCCTATTATCTTTTTATCTATCTACCTATTTATCACCTTTCTATATGTCCAGTCAGGACACATGGACATCGTAACGGAGGTCCTCCACTCATAACACCTCTCTATTATCCATATGAGAGCCACTAATAAAGAGCACCCCACCCAACAGACTGGTTATGTTTTTATACTACTTACACTAATAAGACCTTTATCTCTGTAATACTACATTTCTCCAGCAGTGGCCGCTGCAGGGAAACTGTATCAAGAGTAGCAGATTCCCCAATCATCTGATCAACTCAAGTTTCTGAAGCTGAATCCCTGGCGATCAGCAGATCAATGGGCTGGTCTTATTTTAGTGACACGTTGTCCTCTTTAGTCAACATGATAAACACTACATATGTCTATATAATGGTGTATGAAAGAGGTACAGTAGGTTACAACAAATTCTGAGGGCCAACCATGTGTCATGTTATCGCCTCTCCACCTACAGACCTAACTGGAAGATCGGCCAGTGTAGAGGTGATACTGAACAATGGCTTAATTCTCAAATAGTTAATGGGGTGGGGGAGGGGGGGCATCTATCAAATCTGCTCTAAAGCTCTTAGAGTCCCATGACAAACCTGCCTGCAACCCTCATATAAGGAGTCCTGTTTCTAAGGATTGCAAACAGGCAGGTCTCAGTTCTTCCAGCCTGCAGAGGTTCTTTTGTACAAATGTCTGAAGAGAGCCAGCCACGCTGCAGCCCCATTAACGTTAATCCCTGACACCTTTGAGCTTTTACAGGGAATCTGGTTAGAAAGTTAAAATTAGATTTCAGGTTGGGTTTCTTCTTCTTGAGACGTGAAGCCTCATTATAAATAGACTTTGAATCCCATGTGTAATCCCCTGGAACGTTCCTCACACGTGACTCTGTGGTGGTGGAGGCATCCAGGTGCATCGTAATTATAGAGCTGATATTTCCTGACATTAGTTTTGCTCATGTTCCTCCCTCTGTGACGCTGTTTGCACTTTTACACTGAAATCTCGCTGGATGGTTACAAGATGAGGTTCTGTCCCTGAGGACGGGCGAGCGCCCAACTTACACAAACAGACAAAATGTCAAAGCAAATGTCATAATCTCTCCATCCAATGTTCCTTTTAGGCATCAGATGTAAAATTCTCTAGGCTACAGTGTGATCAGGTTGTATAATAATATCCTCCCATCGACCGGATGCAGGTGTAGCAGAGGAGAACGTGTTCGTTTTGACTCTTTGAAGGCATTTTGTTTTGTGGTTTTCCATTGGAAGAGTTTTTGGTGTGTTTTTCTTTGCGTTGATTTTGATGTTGATCCCGTTGGGGATTTCCTCGTACAATGGACAAATGCTCTGTATGAACTGCAGTGCCAAAGATATAATGGAAAACAACGGGAAGGGAATTGGGGGAGGATATTGCGAAGATTTTGGTAACATTTTTAGGAAAATCTCATATGAGAAGACTAGCCAAAGGGTGCAGCCACATGAGGGACGATATTTGCTTCAGATTTTGTCCCATTTCTACAGCAAAATTTGTAAGGAATCCGCAGCAGATCCTACATGCACATTTTTATAGCTCGTTATTTGGTGTTTTTTTCCCCCTTTAATTCCTTACAATGTAGTTGGTTAGTGATACCTGATACCTGGCCGCGTTCCTAAAGTCTGAAGTAACTGTATATGCGTACTGCACACTGAAGACCTTTAGGAGCTTGGAGGAAGTAGGGGACTAGAAACATCTAGCTACCTAACAACCATCACCACTCTTTATGTCATATGGACATTGGCCGGGTGCAATGTTGGGAACTGGTCGATGCGGAGCTTACCCATTTGTTTGCGGCTTTGGTGCCTTTTACTTACTTTATTTCTGTATTTATCTTTTATTATAGTTTAGTAAACTTTTTACGCATCTAAGTCGTCTTACGTCTATTTTTTCCTGAATCTCATATCTCACGGTAATACAGAATTTGTTGCGGATGTTGCTGCGGATTTGCAGTGGATTTCACCCTATGTACTGGAAATCAGGTCAATCTATGTGTAGATAATTTTTCATACCTATGTATAGAATTTGATAAAATCATCCACCTGGCCGCTACGGTAATACGATACCGGGTTTTACGGCCAAAAATCTGGAAGGAAAATCCACAGCATTACTTGAATGTGAGGACTAGGAAGTTGCTGTGACTGCGACCCAAGAATTCAAAAAATTCACCAGCGACCCCATACAGTTCATTGGCTGTATGACTATACATCAAACTTTGGTCATGCAACAGACGACATGACCAAGATCTGCACGTAGCCCCTGGCTTATGGAGCTTTTAGCTTCTGTATTTATCTGAAACCTCACCTTCATATGTTGGGTGGACTTTTGAAGTGTCTGGTTAATTGGCCTCACGTTTTGCAAAAATGTGCGCCCATTAAACAAAGTTTTGTAGTCTACGCTTCAGAGCCCAATGCCAAATCTGAAAGAGACTCCTCCTGACCAACCAGGTACCATTTATAACACTGATGTCTTCTTATTTAGCAGAGGGGTCAACCCAAGCACTCCCCCCAAGCCCCCCGCCGTTGCATCGCATACCTCTGCATTCTGCACTCCTTATATTTTTGCTCATGGTTCTTCATGTTCTTTGGAGTTCATCTCTAGTTCACTGCTGAGAAGTTCTAAGAGTCGGATCATCAGATTATTGTACTGTATCTTTCAGATAATATTACATTATATTACCGTCATCGTTTTATTATGATCCAGTGCCAAAAATTCTACAAAACGGCAGCTTTATGTGAATTGATTGTGCTGTGTTATAAAACGGGTCATTATTAATATAGAATGGACTATAAGATGTCCTCGATAGTTGGTTTAGCCCAATTGTTCCTTTTGGGTCATGATGTTCTCGGTGTAATTACACTGAATTGACATCCATTAAATGCCATTTTCTCAAGCTGTTCTTGTCTTATTTTGAGGTTTTCACAATGTTCTTCATGTCGTTGGTAGAATTATTGCACTCAGACTCAGACATATTCTTCTCCATCTGAACTAGAAGCTGTGTGTTCTCCACGAAGGTGGCTCTAGTAATAGCATTTATTACAGATTCTATCAAAATAATATCGGTTGAAATAGTTTTCATTGGCACCATAGGTAACTTTACAGTAGACGCTCAACTGGTAACAGCATGTACGGTATCTGCTGTAGGGCCTTCTGCTGTGCTTGAGTGCTCTGCCCAACCATAGAGAACAATTGGAGCTAAGCAACTGTGTATCTGAAAGATTTGGCA
This sequence comes from Bufotes viridis, assembly GCA_033119425.1. Taxonomy (NCBI): domain Eukaryota; kingdom Metazoa; phylum Chordata; class Amphibia; order Anura; family Bufonidae; genus Bufotes; species Bufotes viridis. Next base: position 439,766,630 of record CM065592.1, read on the forward strand.
AAAACAAGAACAGAAATGTTTTGTATTTTCCCTCATGCCCGCCACTGACCCACTCTACTGAGTGTGGATGGGCATCACATCTCTAACTTGGCCCTGTATACTACTTTACCAGTGGAACAAACCCATCTGCAGCATGAGTTCCATATGACTGCTGCTCTTCCCCTTCTCCTCTGTTGCAGGCTAAGGCCTGCACTCCTCTGCCTAGTCTGTACTTTAGGGCATATCCAAATGCTTCCCTATCCTATGGCTGGCTGTCCTTGGGAATCTAAGTCACCTTCCCTAGTGAGGCAATGCCTGAGCTCTAGGTTCCTAGATTCTAGGTGCATTTTTCTGTTTGACTGCCCATGTACTGAACTCTGCCTGATAACTTACTCAGATTTTCCACTACCTGTCCTGACCTTAACCTGTTTCTTGTATTGACAAATTTCCACCTGCTTTGACCTCAGACTTGTTTCTCGGATTTGTTTATACGCTGCCTGTCCTGACCTCAGCCTGTCACCTGACTATAAATATTGCCTTAACACCCAGTAATTTTCAGCGGTGTCTCAGACCCCTGTGGGTCATCTGCCTTCTACAGCAGGACTATCTCAACAGGTAGCAGCCTGGTGGCTCTCCTGCACCAAAGACCAAATCCCTGTATCACGGTTAAAGGGTGGAAACCAGTGGAGCGCCAAGATAACAACCTTAGAGACAGACCAAAGCCACACCGGTTAGTTGGTACAGTGGGTCCTCTTGAAAATACTATGCTATTAGCAAAAAGCATATGTAATCAACACAAAATGATCAAGGAAATGGGTTGAATGTTGATATTTTTGTCCAATGGTAGAACATGATGTGCCAACAGAGATGGACATAGACAGAAGAGGAACTCTCCACAAGACTAGTATGATGGCAGACAAATTCATCAGGGGTGAATCAACCATTAAAGTATTCCACTCTCCCTCTAGTAATTCCTTCTCCGGCCTTTGGATTACTCCGATCGATCCTTGGAACCAGTGTGATCGAGAGACCTTTACCCACAAGTAGACAAATAAAAGCATTGCTATTGTGTATGGCGGTGGCTGTCCCTCTTGCTTGTGTTGCCCTTGGTAGACTCCAGATATGGTACGTCAACGGCTTTCTCTCAGTTCACATTAAGGCCTAAATTTGATGCCCCAATCACATATCCGGCACTGGAGGCTTAGCTCATGTCTTTATTCAAAAGTTTTCCAGATTTATCAATACAATTTCCAATCCTTTCATACAATAGGATGATTCCTTGGCATGCCTCCATCAAAAGACTCAGACAAGTATGCTCATATCCAAGTGGTTACTCTGATGTATACATCTAATGTCAAGTTCAAACTCTGCCTGAGCCATAGCTCCTCGACTCCTGACGAACAAGGAGAAGAATAATGAATTCACGACCCATCCCTGGATTGAGAACTCTCGTTTAGCTTGTGCTTGGCAAGACCCATGGAAGGACACCAGCAGTGGACTTTATGCTGGATTATATTGACACAATTAGTGTGTTTGTAGCCAAATCAATGAAAAAACATTAGACGACTCAAAAACCTGGCAAAGTCATCAGGACAACGGGACATTCCAGCATGGACTCCGGTCATCCTGCCCAAGGGCAAAACATGAAAGGAATAAAACCATCTGTGTGCAACGCACTGATAAACTGTAGTCCAAACAGCACAAACCCAATATGGCTGAAGTGGGTTATCACAATGGTCAACACCGATCGAAGATTGCCAGCGGCCACGGAGGGATTAGGCAACAAAAACCAACAATTCCATCTCAAATAGCTGCAAGAAGCATTTAATCAATTCTGTGTGTGTCAGAATAAACCTCCAGACGAGAAGCCCAAGATGCAAAATTACAGCATTACATTAGTTATATTCTTGTACATAGGAGCAGTATTATAGTAGTTATATTCTTGTACATAGAGGCAGTATTATAGTAGTTATATTCTTGTACATAGGAGGCAGTATTATAGTAGTTATATTCTTGTACATAGGAGCAGTATTATAGTAGTTATCTTCTTGCACATAGGAGGCAGTATTATAGTAGTTATATTCTTGTACATAGGAGCAGTATTATAGTAGTTATATTCTTGTACATAGGAGGCAGTATTATAGTAGTTATATTCTTTTACATAGGAGGCAGTATTATAGTAGTTATATTCTTGTACATAGGCACAGTATTATAGTAGTTATATTCTTGTACATAGGAGCAGTATTATAGTACTTATATTCTTGTACATAGGAGGCAGTATTATAGTAGTTATATTCTTGTACATAGGAGACAGTATTATAGTAGTTATATTCTTGTACATAGGAGCAGTATTATAGCAGTTATATTCTTGTAAATAGGAGCAGTATTATAGTAGTTATATTCCTGTACATAGGAGCAGTATTATAGTAGGTATATTCTTGTACATAGGAGGCAGTATTATAATAGTTATATTCTTGTACATAGGAGCAGAATTATAGTAGTTGTATTCTTATATATAGAAGCTGTATTATAGCAGTTATATTCTTGTACATAGGAGGCAGTATTATAGTAGTTATATTCTTGTACATGGAGGCAGTATTATAGTAGTTATATTCTTGTACATAGGAGGCAGTATTATAGTAGTTATATTCTTGTACATAGGAGGCATTATTATAGTAGTTATATTCTTGTACATAGGATGCAGTATTATAGCAGTTATATTCTTGTACATAGGAGCAGTATTATAGTAGTTATATTCTTGTACATAGGAGCAGTATTATAGCAGTTATATTCTTGTACATAGGAGACAGTATTATAGTAGTTATATTCTTGTACATAGGAGCAGTATTATAGCAGTTATATTCTTGTAAATAGGAGCAGTATTATAGTAGTTATATTCCTGTACATAGGAGCAGTATTATAGTAGGTATATTCTTGTACATAGGAGGCAGTATTATAATAGTTATATTCTTGTACATAGGAGCAGAATTATAGTAGTTGTATTCTTATATATAGAAGCTGTATTATAGCAGCTATATTCTTGTACATAGGAGGCAGTATTATAGTAGTTATATTCTTGTACATGGAGGCAGTATTATAGTAGTTATATTCTTGTACATAGGAGGCAGTATTATAGTAGTTATATTCTTGTACATAGGAGGCATTATTATAGTAGTTATATTCTTGTACATAGGATGCAGTATTATAGTTGTTATATTCTTGTACATAGGAGCAGTATTATAGTAGTTATATTCCTGTACATAGGAGGCAGTATTATAGTAGTTATATTCTTGTACATAGGATCAGTATTATAGTAGTTATATTCTTGTACATAGGAGCAGTATTATAGTAGTTATATTCTTGTACATAGGAGCAGTATTATAGTAGTTATATTCCTGTACATAGGAGCAGTGTTATAATGGTGATATTCTTTACATGGACAACATTTTTGAAATTGTATGAAATGCATTACTCTGCAGGGATCTAATCCCTTCTGGGCTTAGGAGAATACAAAATTTGTTCTCTGTCATGGGAGATGAGAATTAGAAATAATATATGAAATAACCTATTTTTCAGGATTGGAATTTTTCTGCTGCAACAGATTAAGATTAGATGAAGACACAGCATACCCATGACACTGAATGAAATTCCATTAGTATTGATAAGTCATGGTATGTTGGTATCTTCCTGACACCTTTACCGTTGTAGCTCAGCTGTTGTTTAGAAAGTGTCACACACACAGGCTTGTATATCACATGGTCATGCATCCATCTGAAGGGGGTACAGGCAGTTAGAGCAGATATCTGCAGTAAGACCTCGATGATGTGAATAGTCCTAGACATGCGCTATATTTATTAGGCCTCGGGCAGATGGATAATTTAAGGTTTAAGATGCCCGGTATAAAACCTGTAACCACCTTTCATGTGCCATTCATAAATTGGATATTTTATACAAGGGCCTTTGTCCCCCTCAGGCACCAGTGCCCTGGTGCGGCTTGTACCTCCACAACCTCAATATCTGCACCCCATTCACCACACTATTAGTCACATTGTCTCTACAATTCATGACTTTCCTCTCTACTTTAACTACCTTTTTTTTTTGTACTGTATACCTTATGGCAATGTTATGTGTTCATTGTATGGCACCCATATTTTAGCACTGTATAGCGATATTACGTGTACACTATATGGTGATATACAGTATTGTGAACACTGTATGGCAATATTATGCGGGCACTATATGGTGATATTATGTGGGCAGTATATCTAGTGAGCACTATTACGCTGGGTTCAGACCTGAGCATTTCTGAGACGCGCGTCACCCGCGCGTTTTTGCTGCGCGTTTTACGCGAGTTTTTGTGTGCGTTTTTGGCAATAGTAAACGCGCGTTTTACGCGCGTTTGTATGATTGACTGCAGTGTTGTCCAATGACCAAATATCCCTGTCTATATGAAGTTTAGCCAATCAGAGCTGGGGTTTGGCCTTTCCAGCATGTTCAGTGTCAAAAACGCGCAAAATACAAGCGTTGCGCGTTCCCATTGAAGTCTATGGGCCAAAACGCGACAAACACCCCAAAAAAAGCTCAAGTACTTGTTTATGCGTCGGGTGTTTTTCAGCGCGTTCGAACGAACCAGTCCCATAGGGAAGCATTGGTTTGCATCGGTTATGCGTTTTACAGTGCGTTCGAACGCGCTGTAAAACGCACAAGTGTGAACTGAGGGTTAGTGTTGAGCGCGAATATTCGAATTGCAATTATTTTATCACGAATATCGGCACTTCGAGAATTCGTGAATATTTTGAATATGGTGCTATATATTCGGAAATACGAATATTCATTTTTTCTTAGTTTTTTTTCCATCTGAACCCATTACCTAGTATACCTACCTGCTTCTTGCTTGTGGGCCAATGTGAGAAGGCTGCAATATCGTAGTCTGTAGTGAATTTGAATATTCTTCATTATTTAATTTATTTTCTGTTATGCGAAAAATCGGCAATGTAATATTCGCGTATGCGAATCTTCTAAAAGGCGAATATATAGCACTATAAAATATAGTGCTATATATTAGTTTTTTAGAATATTCATCATTTTTTCCATCTGAACTCTTGGTTCCTCCCTGCTTAAGTTACTTTTGGGCCAATGACTGTTCACATTAAATTGGAAAAAATGACGAATATTCTAAAAAACGAATATATAGCATTATATTCTATAGTGCTATATATTTGTCTTTTAGAATATTTGCATTACGCGATTATTACATTGCTAATTTTTCGCAATCAATAACATAATCTCGAATATATATTCGCGATAAATGACGAAATAACGCAAATTCGAATATTGCCCCTGCCGTTCATCACTAAGCACTATATGACATTATTATGCCGGCACTATATGGTGATGTTATGTGGGCAGTATATGGTGATATCTTATGAGCACTGTTCGGTAATATCATGTGGGCACTAGTGTTGCGCACGAATATTCAAATTGCGTATTTTAATCGCGAATATCGACACTTCGAGAATTCGCGAATATTTAGAATATAGTGCTATATATTCGTAGTCGCGAATAGTGTTGAACGTAAATATTTTAATTGCAAATTTATCGCAAGTATCGGCACTTAGCAACATCCCTAGCAACATCTAGGAAAGTTGCCTACCCCTTAGTGTTGATCGCGAATATTCTAATTGCGATTTTATCGCAAATATATTACATTGTCGATTTTTGCAATCAAGTAAATAATGACTGGAGATCCCGAATTCTTGAATTTTCGAATTTATAGTGAAAATTCGGCCAAAAATTTGCGAAATCTCGCATATTCGAATATTGTCTATGCTGCTCATCACTAGTGGGCACTATATGATGATGTTACGTGGGCAGTACATAGTGACGTATTGTGAATATTTTATGTCAATATTATTTGAGCACTGAATGGCATTATCAGGATACTATATGGTGATGTTACGTGGATGATGTGATATTATCTGGATACTATATGGTGATATTATCTGGATATTACTATATATTATTTTTATGTGGGCTCTGTATGGTGATATATTGTGAGCACCGTTTGACAGTATTACAAGACTACACAATGTCTGCACTGTGTGTTAATGCTATCTCGGCACTATATGGCACTATTATGTCGGTACTGTACGATGCTTTTATTTGGTAGGATATACAGTTGTGTTCAAAATTATTCAACCCCCAATGCTGTAAAGGGTTTTAGGGAATTTAGTGCACATTTGTAATTGTGTTCAGAATGAAATCTTACAAGGACTTTTTAAAGAACCAAATGCAACTAAAATGACATCAATAGTTTTTGTAATACAGTATTAAATGTTATTTTTGTGATTTCTTCATTGACACAATTATTCAACCCCTTAAAGACGACCGCTCTTAAGAACAGAGGTTCATTCAAGGGTTTTCGATCAGGTATTGAAAACCCCTGTGGATGTCGAGGAGCAGCAATCAAGCAGAATAAGCCCCAATTAGGCAGATGTAAAATGACTGTGATACTCGGCTCCTTCTAGACATTTACTGGTGGGTTTACAGACATGGTGAAGTCAGGAGAATGGTCCAGGAAGACAAGAGAAGAGGTGATTTCTCTTCACAGGAAGGGCAATGGCTATAAGAAGATTGCAGAGATGTTACACAGACCAAGAGACCCCATAGGAAGCATCATTCGCAAATTCAAGGCAAAGGGCACTGCTGAAACGCTACCTGGTCGTGGCAGAAAGAAGATGCTGACTTCGACTGCTGTGCGCTACCTGAAGCGCAAAGTGGAGAAAAGTCCCCGTGTGACTGGTGAGGAACTGAAAAAAGATTTGTCAGATGCGGGGACTGAAGTTTCAGCTCAGACAATAAGGCGCACACTGCGTAATGAAGGCCTCCATGCCAGAACTCCCAGGCGCACCCCCCTGCTGTCTCCAAAGAATAAGAAGAGTCGACTGCAGTATGCCAAAAGTCATGTGGACAAACCACAAAAGTTTTGGGATAGTGTTCTGTGGACTGAGGAAACAAAATGAGAACTGTTTGGGCCCATGGATCAACGCTATGTTTGGAGGAGGAAGAACAAGGCCTATGAAGAAAAGAACACCTTGCCTACTGTGAAGCATGGCGGGGGGTCAATCATGCTTTGGGGCTGTTTTGCTTCTACAGGTACAGGGAAGCTTCAGCGTGTGCAAGGTACCATGAATTCTCTTCAGTACCAGGAGATATTGGATGAAAATGTGATGCAGTCCGTCACAAACCTGAGGCTTGGGAGACGTTGGACCTTTCAACAGGACAATGATCCCAAGCATACCTCCAAGTCCACTAGAGCATGGTTGCAGATTAAAGGCTGGAACATTTTGAAGTGGCCATCGCAGTCACCAGACTTAAATCCGATTGAGAACCTCTGGTGGGACTTAAAGAAAGCAGGTGCAGCGCGCAAGCCTAAGAATGTGACTGAACTGGAGGCTTTTACCATGAAGAATGGGCGAAGATACCCGTAGATCGCTGCAAGACACTTGTGTCAGGCTATGCTTCACGTGTAAAAGCTGTTATAACTGGAAAAGGATGTTGTACTGAGTACTAAGATTTAATGTCACTTGGGGGTTGAATAAAACTGATAATGATGTGAGCACAGAAAAGACATTTGTGGTGATTTCATTATAAATGTTATGTTATATTTGTCTGACTTACAAGGGCCTCTGTGATTTAATTGTAAACAAGACGACGGAAATGATCAAAATCAATGTCAAACTGGGCAAAACACTCAATTTCAGTGGGGGTTGAATAATTTTGAACACAACTGTAGTGGTTCTATGTGGCAGCATTATTTAGGCACAGTATCAATCTTTCCTGTAGATTATATTATAACATTAGGACGTGGGCTGAAGGACCCCCTTACATCTTTTGCCCAGCGGCCTCCACAGACCTTGACCTGACCTTGTGTGGAATCGTCAGCGTTCGCCTACTGCAGCCGGTCCTTAAAGCCCTTATTAACAAAAAGACTTATTTCGAGATCTCCTTCGAGCATTTCTGACTACATTACAAGACTGAAAAGTTAAAGCCGCGCTTTTCTGAAAACAATCAGAGAATATAATGGGCAATTATTGATTTTCCCATAAAACAGCTCCTTGTTCTGCGGATGAAGTTTATAGTTGCAGGCGATGTGTCACCGCTCGGGAGGACGGCGGCGGCAGATTCGTACCTTCAGCTTGACACCTGTAGAAGTGTCACGTTCCCTTTATTGAGGGAGAACAAATGTTAGTATTTTATTTATTACGTACCCACCAATCTTCCAATCAATACTTCTGACAGATTCATTTATTTTTCAATTTTTCTCCCTTCTAATAGGAGCAGTGACGTGTTGGGTAATATCTGCAGAGCGCTTATGGTTGTAAATAGTGTCCTGGTGCATTGCACCGGGGGACGGGATACTTTGTGTCCAGATATTGCTACATATTAGGCTTTGTTCCCTCCACATGGTTACCGCCATTGTTCTGCTCCATTAGACGGGGACAAAAATGGAAGAGCCAGATCTGTTGCATCATGGACTATAATGGGGTCCGTGAGGTTTCCGTCATGGGGCCCAGGATTTTAAGGGACAAAATTGGCTGGAAATTTGAACCGAATTTGCCATGGAACCTCTTCTAACAGAAGTTCTAATGAGGGTGACGAAACTTAAGCCAATCAATTGGACAATATACGGACATTACACAGTGTAGGTGCAATAGTTTATTAATTTGTGCTGATTATAGCAAGCCCTATCCTAGTTGAGTCTTCCATGTGGGATATGTGGTGCCAATGCCTTCTGGTAGACCGAAGATCACTGCCAAAAATGTCAAGGAAATACTCAAGGGCCTAGTTATAGGGGTGGAGCGGTAGCAGTTGCTCTTCCAAATAAGAAGACACCAATTGCTCATGGTAGATGAGGGACGCCTGCTACAAATTTTGCATTGGAACCAGGAAATTTCAGGTATTCAAAGGGGAAGTAGTCACTGACGTTTCTTGCATATGGCACCAAAAGCCGTTGCCCTGAGTCTTTATTTATTTTATTTTTTTCGAGAAGACCATGGTCTCTTGGTGGCAGTAATCACAATAATCCATTGCTCCATTGGTACTGTTATCATCAAAGATGGCCAACAGCGCTGAGTGTAGCCTATTGAAAGCTGGACACTCAGTTTAGGTCGACCCAACCCCCTTTCCTATGGTGCAAGTCATTTTCTCCATGGACATGGGACAGGAAGCCAAAGGGTTATGTGGCCCTTATCTTCTAAAAGAATAAGAAAAAAGTAAGATGAGGTCATGTTCCAGGTGTACCTCTGTAACGTGGGCTTCACGTCAAATGGAAGGAGCCTTTTGTGTTGTCTTTTGCTTTGTAGGCTCCTTCTTCCCTATGAAGTCCATTATTTCGGGCAGAAGCAACTTTCTAAAAATCCTCCTTTACAAAGCAAATAAATAAAAAAAATATTATCAATAAAACTTCTAAGTTTGCTGTGATGACAAACCAGTTTCTTACTGGTTTCTATGTATCACTGCTTCTCAATTTTGGCAATGCTTGTACATAAATCTAACCACCATCGCTCCTGATGTTAGCCGTTATGTTCCTATGCTTCCCTTGACTAGTGCTACATGGACTACGAGTTGCCTTTTGACTTTTTTACATGGCCATTGAAAATCTTGAACATGCTATAAGCCATTGCTCTGGCCTGATTGTTCCACCATTTGCTTTTATGATGGTTTTTGCCTTTGTGCTGTGTAATTGTGTCCTTGGTCCCACTTGTCCTCAGTTACTAGCATCCACTTCCATCAATCTTTCCTTGCTAGAAGGATGGTTATACGCTGATTGCAGGGTGTCCTACTGCTGGGATGCTCAGCAATCAGCTGTGGTGGAACCAACACCAAAGACTCAATTCCCTGAAGTGCCACTACAGGTAACGTAAAGCATTACACACTTACTGCATCATTGAAATCAATGGGCTGTCTGGTTAAAGCAGGGGCATGCTGGGACCTCCAAAGCAAAAGACCGTCTGTGTAGCCTCTCCCCTCTTTGGTAGATAGAATACGATCAGAGTAATCCACAATTCCCTACGAGTGCATAGGTGTTCTGGAATGGCCAAGTCACAGTCCGGAACTTAACCCTATGGAGATGCTGTTACCTGACCAGAAGAGTCCTCCTGACCTTAACACCTATAGACACCTTTTGGGCAATTATTTAAATGATGGCATTTTACTCATTTTGGGCTAAACATTTTTTTTCAATTAGCGTTTATTAAAAATGTTCAGCTGTTTTTTTTAGTGTAAAAATATCCGTCTATTTGCAGACTCTTGCTCCTAAGTTCTCTCAGCTGATGGCTCATGTGAAGCCTTATCTCTGACGCCCTGACCTCATCAAACTGATAATACTATAGTGTAAAGAGGACCTCTCCCCGCTCCTGACACGTCTGTTTTAATAGCTTCATGCATTCCCCATGTACTAACAATTCTGAAGCATCTATCCTTATGTCTGTATGTTGTGCCGTTCCTTTATCATTTCTACTAGAACCTATGAATGAACTGCTAGTAGTCTGCAGTAAGGGTACGGAGGGGGGGTAACCAGTTGGGGGTGTGCACCTGCACAATCTGAAAATAGCAGCACTGATTGGATAGAAAGAGTTTGTGCAGGGACAATCCCCCAACTGGTTACCACCCCTCTGTACCCTTACTGCAGACTGCTAGTAATTCATTCATAACTTCTAGTAGAGATAATAAAGGAACGGCACAACACAGAGCCGTAAGAATAGATGCTCCAGAAATGTTATTACATGGGGGATGCATGACGCTATTAACACAAACATGTAAGGAGCAGTGAAAGGTCCTTTTTAAATGAGTGTTTATGAAGTCAGGAGATCAGAGATAAGGCTTCACATGAAGATGCTCTGACACAACCTGAAGAGTCCTGACCTTAAACCTTTGGAGATGCTGTGACATGATCTAAGAGACCTGACCTTAACCCTATAGAGATACTGCGACATGATCTAGGAGACCTGACCTTAACCCTATGGAGATGCTGTGACACGATCTAAGAATCCTGACCTTAACCCTATGGTGATGCTGCGACATGATCTAAGAGTCCTGACCTTAACCCTATGGAGATGCTGTGACATGATCTAAGAGTCCTGACCTTAACCCTATAGAGATGCTTTGACATGATCTAGGAGACCTGACCTTAACCCTATGGAGATTCTGTGACACGATCTAAGAGTCCTGACCTTAACCCTATGGAGATACTGCCACATGATCTAAGAGTCCTGACCTTAACCCTATGGAGATGCTGTGACATGATCTAAGAGTCCTGAACTTAACCCTATGGAGATGCTTTGACATGAACTAAGAGTCCTGACCTTAACCCTATAGAGATACTGCGACATGATCTAGGAGTCCTGACATTAACCCTATGGAGATGCTGTGATATGGTCTAAGAGACCTGACCTAACCCTATGTAGATACTGCGACATGATCTAAGAGTCCTGACCTTAACCCTATGGAAATACTGCAACATGATCTAAGAGTCCTGACTAGAGATGAGCGAACATTTAAAAAAAGTCCGTTGTTCAGCGTTCGGGTGGTGGTAAGTCGCGCATCCCGTTATGGATTCCACTATAGCGGCATATGGAATCCATAAGGGGCGGCTGCCACCAACCCGAACTTTTGCACAGCTGAAGCACCTGGGGTGACGTCACTGTCATGTGATCAGTGCAGGGGGCGTGGCTCAGCACAGGATCAAATCCAGCCCCCTGCACTGATCACATGACAGTGACGTCACTCCAGGTGCTTCAGCTGTGCAAAAGTTCGGGTTGGTGGCAGCCGCCCCTTATGGATTCCATATGCCGCTATAGTGGAATCCATAACGGGATGCGCGACTTACCACCACCCGAACGCCGAACAACGGACTTTTTTTAAATGTTCGCTCATCTCTAGTCCTGACCTTAACCCTATGGAGATGCTGCGATATGAACTGAAGATTGCTGTGCACACAAGACATCACTGAAATATTGAGGAACTGAAGAACATTTGCAGGGATGAATGGTCCAATATTCCTTCTCACTATTGTGCGTCTCGTTTGCAGCTGTATAAAACATTTGCTGGAGGTGAGGTGCTGCTAAAGGGGGACCTACTGGTAATAAAATTCAAGGGTTCACTTACTTCTACTCCATGCACTGTGGATGTTGACTCAATAAAAGACATGAGCGGCACAGATGTCTTTGTGCTATTAGTTTAGTTACATTGTGTTTCTTTATAATTGTGACTCAGAGAACAAAGAGACCACATTGCAATAGTAACCAATGCAGAAATCCAGGTCATTCCAAAGGTTCACTTACTTTTCCTTGCAACCATACATGGTCTTTACTATCTGAAGGCATCTAGGTTCTCATTATTTTTCTTAAGGAGGAAGAGATTTAATGCGAGCAGCTTCCTTGCATGCACAATGAGCAGTGGGTAGCATCATGACAAATGATACGAGTTTAGAAATTCGCTGACTCCTTCACTACTTGATCAGATTGCGGACAATTTAAACGTTATTCAACATAATGTAACCCCTCATGGGACGCAATGATTTATTTCACTATGAAAAGTGGGAGAATCGCGGAGCTATTTTATTTTTTACATTCACAAATGGATCTCTGCTTTTTTCAGGTTGAAGATGATATAGAGGTAGGTTGGTCCTGAGACAATGCGTGGACTACGTGTGAGTTCACTGTGGTTTTCTGTTGTTTTTTATACTTTTATTTGTAGTTCGCTTTGCACCATTTAACGGAAGTCTATCAGAAAGGTCACACTCTTTCCTAAAATGAGATGGCCAACAGTTTGCTCAGGGTAGGCCATCCATATCTGATAGGTGGGGTTCCCAAACCTTGCACCCCGCTGATCAGCTGGTCCAGAAGTCAGCCCCCCAACGGGACAGCTCCGTCCATTGCACACAGAGCTGGTTACTAGAGATGAGTGAAGTTCTTAAAGATTCAAATCAAATTTTACAAAAAAATCACTTTGTGACAAACGACTTCATCATGAAGCGCATTTCGGGGAACGACAATTGTACCGCCCCCCCCCCTTCATTGTATCACTCAGATGCCGCGTGCATTGGTGATCGCGACATCTGAGATTATTATTAAGTCCTTTCAGGGGTTAATCATTTAAACAAAAGTAAACTAAATTGCACTCACCTCATCCATTTCAGCGCGAAGAGGCCGCCACGGCCATTTTGTTTGAAGATCCAGCGCAAGATTGTGCCATGTGTGGTGACGTCATACGTCACTGCACATGAGATTTTGCGCCAGATCATCGAGTAAGATGGCCGCGGCGGCCTCTTAGCGCTCAAATGGATGAGGTGAGGATGATTTTTTAAAGTTTTACCACCATTCCATTGAAAGTTGATTCGTTACCATGAAGCACGAGGAAATTCGGCTTCACAGCGAATGGAATTTTCCCTGAAATTTGTATCGAAGTCCACTTTGGATACTTCGATTCACACAACACTACTGGTTACCATTCACTTTAGTGGGAGTAGTGCTGCAGTAACAAGCTCCAACCACTATATAGCGGATGGAGCGGTATAATTCAGATGGTGCTGATGCAGAATAGCAGATCAGTGGTGCTGCTGGGTCTCGGACCGCCACCAATCAAATACCGATGGCCTATCCGATAAGACATCAGTAGTAAAATCTTGGACAACCCTCTATTGAACTGTTACATATGCTACAGTTTACAGAAGTCATACGTTTAACACTGCCTTATTGCCAGGCTTTGCAAAGAGGTTCTGCTGGGCTGGCGGTGTAATGACCACTGGACTCATCCCATCTGGCTATCCCCCCTCCTCCACTTAACGCCATATGACTGACTGGTTTCTACCTACAGTAAAACAGAAAATCACCTGCCATCCCGGCTGGTCCAGGAAAAAGAAGGCATCAGCCAAGTGGACATTACACCCCTAGCCCACCAGGTAACATAACTAGGACAACTTGATGACAGTATCCTATAAATCAACCTTAGCCACCAGAGCAAAAAAGTAGACTCCAAATTGTGCTCACGATGATCAATTGTTATTAATACAGATAGAACAGTAATCGATCAGTACAGCATTTATACCCTAATCTATAAAGCGTAAGCGATATCTCTTCACTTTCATCATCTTCGTCAATTCATTGAATGTACAGTACGCAGGAGAAATACTAGAATTGTCCACCCCTAACTTTCTGGATGTTTTGTTACAAACATCAGTGATACAAATTTGATACAAAATCACAACATCTAGCAAAATCCTCAACAGTGTACAATTAACTTCAGAACTGCTAAGTGGCCACAAAGACCCTATAGCATAAACATCCCCCGGCAGAGTACCACATAACCGTCTTGTAATATGTTGAGCCAAGAGGAAAAATAAGGAAGTACACCTCTGTATATACCCATAAATATAACACACCTAAGTGTACATGGAGAATATGCAAAGAGGTATCTCCCAGGGAAAACAAACCGTCTCGCTAATGTCAAGAAAAGGTAACGCAAGCGAAGATGATCCTCTTTTGATCCTCTTATTTGCATATAATTTTCCCATGGAGCATTTGCCACTAAGTCTCCATACATAGCTGGTCTCCTTAAGAAGAACCTGTAGATCCCCACACACACCTAAGCTGTAGATAGATACCACAATGCTCAGGTTCAGGTTCTTCTGCTCCTAGGGTAGGTACCGGTACCATACCATGCATCAGGTACATGGGGCAACACATGGCCCCTCGACTGCCAGTTGGGAATCTGTACACTTCTAAATAATTTTGGTAGGTTGATTTGTTGGGAAAGTTGCCAAAATTGAACTGAGAGGGACACTTAACGAGGATCAAAAGGAGCCCCTGGTATGGGCTGGGTTTTGCCTCCCATGACAGTTGTGCCCCCCCCCCATGCCCATTATATAACCATCGGTTCAGTCCACCCCATCTACCATCAATGCACTAATATTTTAGAGTGGAATCCTGCCCAGATTCTTACCTAGGACGGAGCCAACTACGGCTGGGTCCCATATCTATCTCTGAGGGCCCCATAGCAGACTCATGGGGTTTGATATGTACACCCCGAATTATGGCTTCAATAGAGTCATTTAAAGATCTTCATTGGCTGCTGGTCTTTCTTTATGTGTATTTTGGCTCATCTGATTACGAGTGAAACATGTTCCTGAGAAGTCAGCGGGCCTCCGTCATCATCTGGTCGAGCTCCAGTCAGCGGGTTCCCCATTTCATTAATCTACCCCAATATTCGAGGTGATCTGTCCCTACTAGCAGCAGACTGCTGTGTGAGTGGCCTTATAATGCTTCCCATTTCCCATTATAATGAGAACCAAGCTGCCGGAGCTCGGTGGGCAGCCGTGAACCCCCCAAGGCAGTGTTATTTAATAGAGAGCTCCAATGTCAGATCTGGTGGAGCCGGGCCGGGCAGGACCTTATTATAATGCTCCAGTATTTCCATAAGGATTTACTGTATGTGAGATAAGCGCATGGAAATCCAAGACCTGATATAAACATTCAGCGCACACTTACAGTTCACTGTGATACTTGACCGATAGAACAGTCGACCTAATGACCTATCAGCCCTCATTACTCTCAGTAATAATCATCATATAAAGCTGAATTAATATAAGGCGGAGCCATGAATTCTTTATTAAGAGATCCTGCATCAGTAGACAGGCTACAGCTGTACACATCTACCCTGCAGTCTCACAGACAGGAAAGTATACTGCAGCTGCATCTCCCTTATCAATAGACAGCCTACAATTGCACATGTCTAGCCTGCAGTCTCACAGACACAAAAAGTAAAGATACTGCAGCTGCATCTCCCTTCTCTGCATCAATACAGAGGAAACACTTGTTCAAATGAAGTCTTCAATCTCACAGACATACTAAAGAAAAGATACTGCAGCTGCATCTCCATCCTCCTTATCAATAGACAGGCTACACTTGTGTATATCTATCATGCAGTCTCACAGACAGGAAAGTATACTGCAGCTGCATCTCCCTTATCAATAGACAGCCTACAATTGTACATGTCTAGCTTGCAGTCTCACAGACACAAAAAGTAAAGATACTGCAGTTGCATCTCCCTTCTCTGCATCAATACAGAGGAAACACTTGTTTAAATGAAGTCTTCAATCTCACAGACATACTAAAAAAAACATACTGCAGCTGCATCGCCCTCCTCCTTATCAATAGACAGGCTACACTTGTGTATATCTAGCCTGCAGTCTCACAGACACACTAAAGAAAACATACTGCAGCTGCATCTCCCTCCTCCTTATCAATAGACAGGCTACACTTGTGTATATCTAGCCTGCAGTCTCGCAGACACACTAAAGGAAAGATACTGCAGCTGCATCTCCCTCCTCTCCATCTTCTATTTACAGAATTGAGATATAATTTTGGGAAATGAATGATGTTTTTGGACATTGTGAAGCTTTCAGGCCAGGAAAGGAGAACTAGAGGCAGCTAAAAGCTGAGAAAGATGGTGCCTCTCTCTAATGTGAAGTATTACAGAGATTTCAATATTTGAATGCACTAGTGATGTTGTGTAGACCCGCCAGGTACCGTCCAATCACTGCTTATAGTGTTAGCCTGGGTAAGGACACACCCCATTGTTAAATGTGATGGTAACACCCAGTTTACAAGTTATTCAAACATTTCTGGGAGGAATAAGAGAGGAATTTCTCAATGTAGTGTAGTCTAAGGTAGTGCAGATTTGTGATTTCACATGGAATGCAAGACACTCTATAAATCTGGTGACACATGCACATTTTTCATCTTCCGAAGTTGATTACTGATTGGTTGGTTGATTTTAACTCAAGGCATAGAGATTTAGGGTAAGAACAGATGGTATGGGTGCAGCACCCGCCCATATACCAAAGACCACATCATTTTAAAGAAAAATCCCCCAGTTTTACCAGTAAAATCCTGTGGCCATTGACTACATGAAAAAAAATTTGCAGATGAAATCCCTCACAAAGCGCCCGCACACAATTCCAAAATTGGGTCAGAGATGCTGATTACATCATGTGGGAGGTTTCTCGCCCGTAAATTCTTCCAATTAGTCATCCACCTGGCGTATAGTGGGAGTCCCAGGAATACAGCAACCGTATCAGTGGTAGCAGAGAAGCATATTTTCTTATTTGTACCTATTTGGCCCTTTAAGGGATGGATCCACCTGCTAATTTAGGCCTCATGCACACCATGACCGTGTCTGTTTTATGGTCTGCAAACGTCAGATCCGCAAAATACGGATGTGGTCCGTGTGCCGTCCGCATTTTTTTGCAGACCCATAGACTTCATTGGGTCCGTGGTCTGCATTTGGCAGACATATTCTATCTTTTCGATCCATGTGCTTTCCACATCTGTATGTCCATTCCAAAAAGGGATAGAACATGTCCTACTCTTGGCCACAAAATGCAGACCACAGACCCATTGAGTCAATGGGTCTGCAAAGAATACGGATGCAACACGGATGGTCTCTGTACTTTGTGGATCTGCAATTTGCAGACCGCAAAATACATACTGTCGTGTACTGGAGGCCTTACACACCTAATACATTTCAATCATTGTACCTAAAATAATTTAAGGGTATTGTCCCATGAAACCAGCTCCTGGATCTGAATATTTTTGTAATTGCATGTCATTAAAAAAAATTCATAGTAAAATGTATCTGTATAGCGCCACCTGCTGTTTGTTCTTATTTTCTTATTAGTTTGACCTGCTCACTGAGAAGGCCGCACATGCTCAGTTTCATCCCTCCACTGCTTCCTGAGCTGTGATAGGAGGAGCATGGACACGCCCCCTGAGCTGCAGCAGAAAAGACACTCCCCTGAGCTGCCAGCCTGATCTGAATCTAGCAGAGCAATTAATGTGGAGCTCTCTGGATACATGTGAGGTGCAGGGCTGGTTCTAGCTTTGTTAGAAAGAGATTGTCATGTGCTATATGATGTCTAATTTTTCATTTTCACCTTGCTCATGGGAGAACCCCTTAAAGGTGACATTGGACCCCCCTCAACAGCGCCATCAAATACCAAGATGGGTCAGACATGTTTATGACCATAGGTGATGTCTTCCTCCATTAGAGAGGAGCTCCCACCTCACTTCACATGTCTCTTTTAGTAAATATTTGCACTCTCCATGAAAATGTGTGCCATTCCTTTATTTTCCTACTATAATTTTATGAATGAATTGCCAGCTGGATGGTACTATTCTCCTTGTCAAAGGGGGAGTGTCCATGCATATCTTGTGACCAAGGTGGTCCATCTTGGTGGTCTTGACTGGCAGAGAGAAAACACAAGGGGAGAAAACCCAACATAATAGCTTATTACTGCCTAATGAGTAAATTTAGGGGACACACCAGGCACCGTGCAGGACTAGCTTAGCTAAATGCAATGATACCTTTCACGTGCTTCATCCATATGCAAATGAGCAGTGAAGTGCCTCGAGGGTGGGCCCAAACCACTCTGTGCACCCTTGCTCCTTCTGCTTCCTCTGCCAACCTATCCCTCTCCATCTTGATTGGTGAGATGACTACTGAAAAAAACAGGCCCATTCAATTAGGAAAGAGAGGAAGAGGCCAGCAGAGGAAGGAGGGGCAGGGGTGCACAGAGTGACTTGGGTCCGCCCTCATGGCACTTATCTGCTAATTTGCATATGGATTAAAACTCCCTTTTCCCCAGAATGAAGCAATGGAAGGCGTCATTATATTCAGCTGAGCTAGCCCCACAAGGCATGGTGCCTGGTGTAGCCATGAATTTCCTGCTGACATGCTCCCTTTAAAGGTGTTTCTCCATTTTGGACAACCCTTATTTGTTAGAAGCGGCAAATGACAATAAGCAGATCACAAAGTGTCCGCCTGCCGGAGACCCTAATGATCAGCTGTATTTTGTGGAGAAATCTGTCAGTATGTATTAAGTTTTCCTGCAGTGCCTCCGCAGGGGAAATGAGGTATTGCACAGAGCCCAATTATGTCATTGGATTGTCTGGATAATGCAGGGCAGGGCAGGTCCTCCACAGCAGGAAGCTCTTTGCAACTGTTCTCCACTCAGCATTGGCTTATAGAGTGTTTGAGAATGTGCCATACTCACCCTCACCCATCCCCCACTGCCACCATTGCTCCGGTCACCTCTGTTCTCCACTTCCTGGTCCTGGCTCGTTAGACAGGAAATGGTCTGGAATGCCCGTTCAGCCAATCACCGGCTGCAGCAGTGACTACTCACCCAGTGACTGGTGCAGCGGGCATTCCTAGCCCATTACAGTATCTATCAAACCAGGACCAGGAAGTGGAGATCAACGGGAACCGGAGCCTGGAAATGACAGCGGTGGAGGATCGGGAAGGGTATGTATGGCATGACTTTTTTATTTTTAACTCTTTTAAGGAGTGTGTTTTGAGAGTAAGGGAATCCAATAGGATCACGGCAATGCTATTGTACGGATGGAGGGGAGGAGGTCAGCGTTGCGAAGCAGCAATTGTAACGACCATAATACTTACAAATTAGCGCAGAAGATAATGGAGGGAAATTGCTTAAGCAAAAACTAAAGACAGGGTATGGGAGAGAAAAGCCGTAATCCGTGCACGGCGAGTATATTTTTCTGTGTGCAGGCACCTGGTGTGTGACTGTGCAATGATCCCCCACCGAGGGCTATTTGGTTTGTGAATTGAAGTCACTTTCAGCCTTTCCCAGGTTATGCCTCAGTAGGAATTGATCATTCCACTCACTCTTTGTTATTGTGGCTCATGATAGCCCCAGACAAAGGACAATCACTCCTCTGCCCATTGTGCGCCGATATTGTCAGAAGCCGGGAAATCTAAGGTTGAGAGAGGAGTCCATTAGCTCCGAGGGGCCTTTGAACCTCCACAAATAGTCTTTATACAAATCTCCGGAGCCCGGGCCAGGGTATCCATCAGAAGGCATTGTGGTAGACGTAGGAGATGTGCTAGAGAATCAAGCATTGAGCAGCCAGGAGATGAAACGGAACGAAACCCTACTGCTTGAAAAGACAACAGCAGGTTTTAAAGGGGTTTTGTCATCTTAGACTTTGATGGCTTATCCCTAGGATAGGCCATCAAAGTCAGAAAGGTGCAGGTCCTACCTCTGAGACTTAGACCTATCTCGAAAACAGGTGCACCCACATGCGCAGAGTGCTCTCCTTTCATTTCAAGAGAGTTCTTAAAAAATCGAGCAAGCGCACTCAGCTATTTTTGGAAGTCCCATAGAAATGAATGGAGGGTGGTGGTACATGCGTAGCTGCTCTACCCTCACTTCAGGGGTCCCGTTCTGGAAATTGGTGCAGATCCTGGAGGTGGGACCCGCACCTATCTGACGCTGGTGGCATTTCCTAGCAATATGACACCAATGTTTCAGATGAGACAATCCCTTTAAGTTATTTTCCCTAAATATAATACTATTTTCATCAACGTAGATGTTGTTTATATAGCCAAGAGTCCTATCTATGGGGTGAAAAGGACTATGGGCACATTTATTAAGACCGGCGCCAGGGGCGTCGCTCGAAATGACTAGGCCCCTTCCCGGATCTCCCACCCCAACATACCTCTAGGACCTCCCACCCCTTCCAGAGTTCCCACCCCAACATCCCCACACCAGATACGATGGTCCAGGACTCTAGAGTAAGTTTTACCAGTCCCAGAGCCAGCCAGCCCTCACCTCACAGCCACTTGAACGTCTGCGCGCCCATGCTCCAGCAGGACTGCCAGGCCCAGCAGCACACAGCTTCGCTGTACGCTCCGCTTCCTCCACTTCCGACCAGTAGGACTGCCGCCCAGACTGGGAGCGGGATCACTCCCTCTCCTCACTACAGGTACACCTCTCTGCCTCCGGCCGCCCCTATTACACTACCCACGGCCTTCAGGCCCTGCAGATAGCGCTTTCTCTGTCTGTCGTGGAGGGCCCTGCGACCTCTGTAGCTACGCCACATGAATTAAAAAAAAAAGAAATCCTCAGCCGGCGGCCTGGGCCCCCAGTGGCGTAGGGCCACATAGCCATTGCTATGGCTGCTATGGTGATCCCTACACCCATGACCGGCGCTTTAGACTGGCGTGCGGTCTTAATAAACCCCTGCGCTGACCTCTCCTTAACTTCGGTGCATCCAGCTCAGTTCTAAATGTAAGACAGTTTACAAGCGTAGAAAATTGTAAATGAGAAGGGCGTGCCAACCTGTCCCCTTCCCCGCCCATGCCACGCCCTCTTTTTTACACCTGGCGTAGGTGGGGAGAAGTCGGAAATTGCGGCACAACTGAGGGTGGGTTCACATCAGCGTTATGCATTCTGTTATGGCTTTTAGTTATAACATGGTTTAGAATCCATAAGACGGAAGTCAAAATGGAAGTCATTAAGACAAGAGGCATTTGGTTTTGATTCTTCATAATACAAGTCTATGGGCAGCATAACGGATCCATTATGCAGGAGTCCAGTCCTGCTTAACAGAAACCAGGACGAATCCGTTATGCTGCCCATAGACTTGTATTATGACGGAATGCAAAACGGAAGCCTTTGAAAAGGCATTCCGTTTTGCTTTCCATCATAATAGAAGTCTATGGGTGTCACGGACGTTCCCGTGACAGGTGCCAGGAGATCTGTGAGACTGGCAACACGTGGTTTGATCTGACAGGTTCCTTGTGGATCAATTTGTGTCTGTGTTGTTTCTGGTAATGGCCACACCCCTTGCCTCAGGTGTTGCTCATGTGGTCATTTAACCTTCCTTTTTATTGTGGCTTCTCCCCCCATGCTGTGCGGTTTATAGTTTCAGTCTTGTTGTGGATTGCTGGTATTTGGATCTCGGCGGAGTTCCTGTGCTTCCATTGCCATTGGAAGTTAATTGTCTTCTTTCCCTTTTGTTTATTGTTTGGGTTTTCTTGTGTTGCTCTTTTCCCTGTCATTTGTGTTTAGACCTGAGGGGGACTCCTCTTCGTCCTACCGTTTGGAGGAACAGGTTGTCTCTTGTCCTGACATTAGTACCAGGGTCCTACAGGGTGAGTTAGGACTTTAGGTTCCTGTGTATGAACTCACCTACCTCTGGGGTCAGTTCATACTGGCAGTCAGTCAGGACTTTGATTAGGATTTCTCTAGGAGGTGACCTGCTCCTTTCCCTAGTTTCCATGCCTTTTCCCCTCACCCTATTCCCTCCTACGCTCGGAGTGGGTTTCCCTCCTACTCCGAAGCGTGACAATGGGAATCATAACGGATCCGTCTGGTTCATGTTATGCAGAACGGACAAAAAAGTCATTTCGACAGGACTTTGTTTTCTGTCTTGCATAACGGAAACCAGACTGATCAGTTATGATTCCCATAGACTTCTATTATGACAGATCAAAATGGAATGCCTCTTAAAGGCTTCCGTTTTGACTTCCATCTTATGAATTCCATAAGGTTATAATGGAAAGAGTTAATGGAATACATAATGCTGATGTGAACCCACCCTAACCTTTGTGCCGTAATCAGAACCTGAAGTACACCTGATATAGGCATATTTCAGCATCCCGTATGTCTTGTGGTATAGAAGATCTGAGGGATCTACTCAGGCTCAAAAATAAAGATATTTTTGAGAATAAATAGCTTTCTGATTTTTTTTTTTTTTCAGTAACATATTCTTGAGGTCCCAGTTATGACGTAGCAGGGTTGAGTGTGTTTAAAGGCTGTGGGCATCCTTGGTAACATATTTTATTATCACTATTATACTCTACGTGGACTAAAACATTTTTTAATTTGGTGTTTATTAAAAAATTTCAACCGTTTTTTTCCTCGGCAGCTTTCAGTTTCACTGCAACTGCAGAGTATTCCTTCTCAGTGACTGTCAGAGAACTGCCCTGATGGCTCCATCTCTATCCCTTATCTCTGGTTCCCTGACGGCTCATAAACAGTCATTCAGGATAAGTTCTGGTCACCAGGGGAATAGAGAGAAGGGATACAGATGGGGCCATCAGGGCAGCTCTCTGACAGGTTCAGTGAAACTGAAAGCTGTCGAGGAAAAACTGTTGAAAATTCATAATAAAGACCAACATTGATAACATTCTTTTTGGCCCAAAATATTTATACCACAATCAGAAAAAATTATGCCAAAGGTGTCCATGAATTTTAACTTCTTATTTTAAGCATTATGATTAATTTTCCTGTAAACTTACTGACAGCTCATTGTCATAATGACGCTATACAATACTAGGGCCATTTATATGGGGTTTGTCCCAAGCTGATGAGTTTACGTGGACATAACTACATACAATGTGCTCGACTTGAAAAAAAAAATATAATAATAAAAAAGAATTGCTATGCTGGGCTTTCCCCAGTGTGCGAATTCCAATTACAAAGCCGTATGTCAATCATAAAGGATAATGAAGGCTGAAATGTTGACATTCTCATCCCTGTTTCAGCCGGCGTTGTCTTGGGGGGAATTTCAGCTTTGTAATAAAAAATTCACTGTTAAATCTTAAAAAATCTTAAGGCCAGCCATAAACGAGATCACATGTTATATCGAGTGTCCAGAGCCATTTTGGGAGGGGGGGTCATCTTCAAGAGGTTTCACAGTATATATTTTATATCATACTGAGCGGTTAAAAAATTCCCTCTGATGCAGATGAACTAATTGTCTGCCATAGACCTCTTCAGCCTCTGCCTCCTTACCCTGACCCTGCTCGCTAAATCTGCACTAGAGCTTACTAAGACCAATGTGACCCTGCAGTTTATCTGTGGTCAGTGCTGATCGCTGCAGCCTTGCTCGCCTTTATTTTTCCAGCTCATGTCTGGTTATAGCCAGAGGGAGAGGAGCGAGGCTGCATCCATCAGTGCTATCACTATACATGCAGGAACAGAATACTTACTATCAGCGCTGATCGCTGCAGCCTCGCTCCCCTTTATCTTCACAGCTCATGTCTGGTTATAGCCAGAGGGAGAGGAGCGAGGCTGCATCCATCAGTGCTATCAGTATGTATGCAGGAACAGAATACTTACTATCAGCGCTGATCGCTGCAGCCTCACTCCCCTTTATCTTCACAGCTCATGTCTGGTTATAGCCAGAGGGAGAGGAGCGAGGCTGCATCCATCAGTGCTATCACTATGTATGCAGGAACAGAATAGTTACTATCAGCGCTGATTGCTGCAGCCTCGCTTCCCTTTATCTTCCCATCTCATGTCTGGTTATAGCCAGAGGGAGAGGAGCGAGGCTGCAGCCATCAGTGCTATCACTATGTATGCAGGAACAGAATACTTACTATCAGCACTGATCGCTGCAGCCTCGCTCCCCTTTATCTTCCCAGCTCGTGTCTGGTTATAGCCAGAGGGAGAGGAGCGAGGCTGCATCCATCAGTGCTATACGTATGTATGCAGGATTAGAATACTTTCTATCAGCACAGATCGCTGCAGCCTCGCTCCTCTTTATCTTCCCACCACATCTCTGATTACCCGGGGGCTGCAGCCATCAGTGCTGTCATCATATATACATACCTCCCATCCGTTTCGGATCCAGCAGGATAGTCCCGGAGGCTGTTCTGTGGTCCCGGAATGGCTGACATAGGTCCTGCTCTCAGCTGTCTCTGCGTCTATAGGACGTGGAGACAGCTGATTGTAATGGTGAGGCAGGAGCCGTCCACGTCACTATTCTGTTCCTGGCGCTCCACAGCAGCAGCACAATGCCCTCTCACACTGCGCTGCTGGACTGTGAAGGGGGAGCTTGGAATCAGCCTCTGCTCCTCCTCCTAAACACGTTGCAGCATGTTGTGTGACAGTATCCTGCTGGGAGCACCGGCATCTGAGCTGTGATCATCGGAGGAACCAAGTGAGTATTTACTGGGGGCACGTATCTGGCACAACTACTGTGAGGGGGAACATATCTGGGAATATCTACTGTGAAGGGGTACATATCTGGGCATAAATACTTTGAGGGAGCACATATCTCCTGTAACCACTATGAGGGTGCTCACATCTGGGCATAACTACTGTGAAAGAGGCACATATCCGGACATTACTACTGTGAGGGGCACACATCTGGGCATAACTACTGTGAGGGGCACATATCTTTACATAACTACTGTAAGGGGCACATATCTGGGTATAACTACTGTGAGGGGGCACATATCTGTACATAACTACTTTGAGGGGCACATATCTGGACATAACTACTGTGAGGGGCACATATCTGGGTATAACTACTGTGAGGGGCACATATCTGTACATAACTACTGTGAGGGGGCACATGTCTGGACATAACTACTGTGAGGGGCACATATCTGGGTATAACTACTGTGAGGGGCACATATCTGGGTATAACTACTGTGAGGGGCACATATCTGTACATAACTACTGTGAGGGGGCACATGTCTGGACATAACTACTGTGAGGGGGCACATATCTGGGCATAACTACTGTGAGGGGGCACATAACTGAGCATAACTACTGTGAAGGGGCACTTATCTGTACATAACTACTGTGAGGGGCACATATCTGGACTTAACTACTGTGAGCGGCACATATCTGGACATAACTACTGTGAGGGGCACATATCTGGACATAACTACTGTGAGGGGCAGAGTGTGGGCATTACTACTGTGTGCTGGCACAAAGGGGGAATAATTACTATGTGGGGGCATTAAGGGGACAGGGTTGGACTGGGTGTGTATAATTATGTTTTGGGCGGAGTTAGAGGTGTGGTCTAGTATGAAAAAAAGTGCACATGTTGTCCCTCTTTCTGTTTTTCAAAAGTTGGGAGGTACAGTGTATACAGGAACATAGTACACCTACTATCAGCGCTGATCGCTGCAGCCTCGCTCCCCTTGATCTTCCCACCACATCTCTGGTTAGCCGGGGGCAGGGGAGCGAGGCTGCAGCCATCAGTGCTGTCAGCATGTATACAACAACAGAGTTCACCTACTATCAGCGCTGATCGCTGCAGCTTTGGTCTTCTTTACCTTCCCATGGTTAATTCGAGATGTGCTGGGAAGGTAGAGGAGATGCTGTCTGCAAGGAAGCATGGCACATCATTTTTTGGTAAGTTCTTTGACAAATTTAGGGAAGCAGGGCTGGAGTATGGAGGCAGAGGCTGGGACAGGGAGACCAGAGACAAGCTGAGAAAGCTTTACTTAACTTACCAATCCACCACCGCTGCCTTTCCAGTAATTACTGGGTCAATGCACATGGCAGGAGATAGCTGCTCAGCCAATCACAGGTTGCAGTGGAGATGAACCTTAGTCTGAGATTGGCTGAGTAGGCATCTACTGCCACTTCTTGTGTGTTCAGCAAGGACTAGAAAGCGGAGACTGGTGGAGATTAGATAACCACCAGAATGGCAGTTATAGGGGATCGGCCACTCTCCCTTATCTAAAAAATATTATTTTGCTGTACTGTTCCAGTGCCCGCACTGAAGCTCAGCAGTCCCAGGCTGATCGGTGGGGGAGCAGGGAGGTGGACCCCCCCACCAATCTGATATTGATTGACCATCCTAAGGATAGAAGTCCTGGAGACCTTATTTAACGCCATGGTTCCCAAATCCCCCTCCGCCCACCCCTTCTACAGCTCCTCATGTTCCAGCATTGCATTTGACATCTCTGAGCAGAAGAAGAGCCTTGTCTCCAACCACGAGGAAAACTTGAGATTTATTTTGTACCTCTAAATCAAGGGATATCGCCCCTGATTAGTCTCTAGGGTAATGATGGCAGCTTCCCCTGCTCTCGTGTCGCCTCACACAGAGCAGCTGTTCTGGCACCAGTTTACGAGCTAGAAGAGGAGATGGATACTGGGTTATTGCAAAGAAACTGCATCCAGGGAATCAGAACGGTTGCCAAAAGTCATGGGAGAAAAATTATCAATCCAAAAATGCAATTAGTACAGTAAGAGGCACTGCAATAAAAAAAAGCGCTAAATCTCCAGAACGTTCCGCTCGGCTGCTCCCCACAGCGAGATTTCATGACTAACAGCATAATAACCCCCAGAGAAAACGCTGGATTTTCCTTGTTTTAAGAGCTTTAACCTCTCTGATGGAAGCTTTAAAAATCCTCTTTTTTTTCGCTTAAGTGCAGTACAATTAAGTGAAGGGGAATCCATCCGAGGAAATATCTGATGGCAGCAACAGCACACAGGATGACAGCAGTCACATTAGTTGGAGAAGCTGAAACCAGTGACTTCTGATGTAACTGGGAAAAAAAATTAAATTCACCCAGAAACAGCGCCACCTTTGCCCATAGGCTGTGCCTGGAATTGCAGCCCAGCGCTATTTCACTGAATACCAGGTACAGCCAACTGATAAGATTAGCAAACCTTTAAAAATAATACATTGGCCAAGTATTATGCAAAAGGGGCAGATAGAGGGTAAAATTGGCGCCTGCGCCGCCTGGACCCTAATCAGGGACTGCAGCATAGACACTTGTTTTCGGAACTTTACACTTAAGGCTTTGTTCACATCACCGTTTCCCCTTTCCGTTCGCCGGCTCCGTTGAGAAGCAGAAGAACTGAAAGGACGGATTCTGCAGATAACTGAGACCTAACTGAGCGTAACGGAGCCTAAAGACCCCATAGACTATAATGTGGTCCGTGTAGGTCTTTTGTCTCCGCTCAAAAATCATGTTCTGAGCGGACACCGAAGAGACCCCACTATAGTCTATGGGGTCTTTAGGCTCCGTTACACTCAGTTAGGTCTCAGTTATCTGCAGAATCCGTCCATTCGGTTCTCCTTTCAGCCGGCGAATGGAATGGAGAAACAGTGATGTGAATAGAGCCTAAGCCTCACCCTATCTGCCCAGAAACAATCATAACTCATCTAGGAAATGCCTATGTTGGTGCACATTGGTCCACAAGCCAACCAGGGTCAATTTTGCTTGACAATCCCCCGTAATCAGGAAGATTGAGCAATATGGGAAGAAAAAGTCAGGAATCGTCTGGAGAGTCAAGCCGGATATAAACTACCATGGATTACACCGCCACAGCAGCCATGGAGCTAACATGTCCTGATTGTGTCCACACCGATCATGTAGCAATAATTGACGCCTGTCATCACCTGCTCTAGAGCGATACAATGTATCATCCATCTGGTACTTCATTTACTACAATAATTAGCGAGCGGCTTTGTTTGTCACTAACTTATTACTACAAGAAACATATCACTGAGACAAGAATTTCTGTAGAATGTAAAATCATTGGGGAGGCAATGCTGCAATGGACGACTGTCAGGCATCACCGGAGGCATCTGCAGAGGATGTTTTCCCATCTCAAGTACATACAGGGGGGCTGAATATAGATAGACTTGTATTGTTTATCAGGGACATGTTCTCCAATGTCAGCAGGGCCAGGACCATCATTGATGAAGACAACCAGGATTTACCGTGACAAGCACCTTCCCCTTCCCAAAGTATACTATTATACAGATTTTGATACATTATGATACTATTTGTTAAAACAGTATATTATAACAGTATAATTCCATATAGATAGAATAGATAGATATAGATAGATAGATAGATAGATAGAGATAGATAGATAGATAGATAGATAGATAGATAGAGACTGGTACTCAGTTATGGCCAGTTGCTGTTGGCTGGGTACAGTTTCCTGGCTCTGTATGTACATTTATAATTTGTACCTGAACTCAAGACTTGCTTGTTCCTTGCTGTACTGAACTTGGCTTGTTTTCTGGATGAACCCCTTGTCTGCTGATTTGTATTTCACTTATTCTCCTGGTGTTCTCATTACGGGTAGTTTTTGGATATATTCCTCGTCTTCTGTTTAATCTCTATCCATTTCTTCTGGTTCTGACCCTGTTTGTCTACTACCTTTTTCAACCTGGTTATTCTGATACATCTTCTCGCACCAGTTTTCTGCTACCTTAGGCCTCATGCACATGGCCGTTGTTCGGGTCCACGTCCGAGCCGCATATTTCGCGGCTCGGCCGCGGACCCATTAGCTTCAATGGGGCCGCAAAAGATGCGGACAGCACTCCGTGTGCTGTCTGCATCTGTTGCTCCGTTCCGTGCCCCCGCAAAAAAAAGAGCATGTCCTATTCTTGTCCGTTATGCGGACAAGAATAGGCATCTCTATAATGGGCCACGTTCCGTTCCTCAAATTGTGGAACGGAATGTGGAGCAGCTTCCGTGTTTTGCGGATCCGCAGTTTGCGGACCGCAAAACACCAACGGCCGTGTGCATGAGGCTTTACTCTGCAAACTTGCAACCTGGGTCCCTAACAGCCAAGTCCATCCGGCCTTTCAGCGGGCTCTGGTGAAGAAGCTAGGGGTAACTTTAGCTTCCTACCAACATGAGTGGTTAAAGGGAATCTATCACCAGGATCTTGGACTATTATCTGCAGTAGTGCATGAGTAGCTGAAGGAAAATACTGTGAATCTTTGTCGGATACCAGACGTTCAGTGCCGGGTCCCCATCACCATGAGCCTCATAGCACTGACATGAGGACTAAATCACTGACTGTCCATCCTCCTGATTTCCCTCCCACACTCAGCTGACAACATTATAAACATCAAACTTCTCAAGAAACGCATAAAAGTAAATTAATTTGACAATCATGAGACGTTCAGTCCAGTGATTTCTTCATCTCTTTTAACTACAGTACTTCAATGAACGTAACTAAAAACAACTGACAACCGGCTCCCGGTGAAGTAAACGGGTGCACAAGCTCAACTTGATGAGAAAAGAGACTGATGGGGCTTTAAATTGGATCTGTTGTCCCCTTAATGATACGAAACATTGCGGATATGGGAGCGGACACTGGAACAATGGAATTACCCCTTTGTTTGCGGTCGGTGATTGAAAACTTTTGGCAGAAAACAAATGGGATCATTAATCATTAGGAGCGCAGCGAAATCGGCCACTTTCTGCTCGAGCCGTTCTTCTCTCGTAATTGTCATCATTGCAATCATTGTTATTATTGATGCCGCCACGTCTGTCTCCAATGCTATTTACTGGCTATTAGGGGAAATAAGGAGGGTTAAGTGAATACTGGGAGAGAGGGGCGATAGAGACATCAGGATTTCAGTTTTTTTATTATTATTGGCTATTGTTCTTAAAATTTTATATTTTTGACCCAAAATGTTTGCTGTCCATTTCCCTATGGAATACAGTGGGACACAGTTTAGGGCTGACTGGTGATGACAATGGTCTGGAGGGCAATGTTCCTTCAAATATATCTCCAATGGTGTCCCAATCAGGCCAGTGGCGAGCACAGAGATTCGGAAGACATTCGTAATGCAGAAAGCTACCGACTGTGAGGTGATGTTAGGACCAAAATGTGCAACACCATGACATTGATGCCAACCAATAAAAGTCAAAAAGATCAATGATGAGCCATTAGTCTGCCCCCAGCCCAAAACTGCTCTGTACCCCATCAACCCCAAAATTGTCTAGAAGTCTACGACTTGTGGTCATGTATGGGCTGCAGAGAAATCACGTGTGGGCATGACTGTCCTCGTGTTTGAAAGTAGCAAGAAGCCCAAAAGGATCAGAATTTTTGCGTTGATTGGAAATTACCCATATATCTTTTTAAATACAGTATTTAGGCTGTATTCAGACTTGTCCTCAAACCACGGCCAATAAATTAGATGCTGAGCGCTATCGGTGCAAATCTCAGACTGCCCCCTAGGCACGGGCTATTCTGATCAGCGGCACGGATCACAATAGGACATGCTGTGAAGAAGGTTTATTCGATGGACCCATGGTCCCTGCATGAATGACACCCATTCATCACAATGGGGTCTGTGTGCTGTGCAAGTCCTGCCCGTGCAGACAGATGGGAACATTGGTCATCTCAATGGATCCTAAGGGAAATGTAAGGCATCCAGAAGTCATCACGAGTCAACAGGTTGTTAATAGGAGCCCATCAGCAGGTTTGACTATATAGATGATGCTGTTCATATACCTGTCCCGGCGGTCACACTCTACGATATATATATACAATAAAAATGAATTTTCTCCAAATCTCTAGTGATAACTTAAAAAAAAAATATTAATTTCCTAAATCATCGTTTTTAGAGTACTTTCACACTTGCGGCAGAGTCATCCGGCAAGCAGTTCCGTCGATCTGGATGTAAACTGAATGCATTTGTAGACGGATCCAGATGCGCATCTGTCTCACAAATGCATTGCAAGAACGGATCCGTCCTTCAGGTATTTTTAATGCCGGACGGCACTAATACAATTTAATGTAAATTAATGCCCGATCCGGCATTCCGGCGACTGATCAGGCATTCCGGCAACTGATCAGGCATTTTGGACGGAGATAATACCGCAGCATGCTGCGGTATTATCTCCGTCCAAAACGCCGTTCAGTGACTGAACTCATGACATCCTGACTGATCAGTTCTTTTCCGGTATTGAGCCCCGACGACCGAACTCAGTGCCGGAAAATAAAAACGCTAGTGTGAAAGTAGCCTTAGTAATATGTAAAAGCAATATAATGTACACATACAGCACAAGACACAATATAATTCAGTAAAGTAGCAGAAGAGAGGGAGTGTGGCCTAAACGTGCAGGTCTGGTAAAATGTGGGTAGAAACCATACCTCAAAAGTGTCAATAAGGAGGCAGAAAGCCTTAACAATATTTGTGAAGAACCGCAAAATCTATTTTATAGCAGTTTTTTTCTTCTTTCTTTAATTAATGATGAAAACTGTTTTTAATCGAAAGATGAGGATTTTTCTCCACTCGACATACCTGCTATAGTCACTCTCCGTTTATCTATAACATACAGAGTGTAATCCGAAGCAATTCTCACATATTCAGGATTTGCTGAGTTGACAGATTCTTTATGCCCGTGCCTGGACTATACAGGACCCTCAGGAGCTTCTGCGCCCATCCCCTGCTTGTGATGATAGGACCAGACATCAACCACGGCTATTTCAAGTTGACGAGCAGATGTGAACGCCGATCCCAGCGATGGACTGTAAAGTAGATGGCCCCTAGCTTTACGCTCTTGAAAGCAGAATTATAAATTGTTCATCCAAAAGGAAAACTGCCTCTTAAGGCATGGGGGAAGGGGGAAGATTAGCGATGGCTCCATATAAAGGCCACGTAGACCCCCCTGGGGGCTTGTCATGCTTCCATTCTCACATACTTGACACCCTTCTGTTTGTTTTTTGGTAATGTAAGCTGTGATCCATATTTTCCTAGAAATGTAAAATGGGCTCCTCTGGAAATGCAAGAAAGTATTTTAGGGTACATGCTGAGGGCTCTCCATGAGCCGGTGGTGCTGGAAAAAAGTTATTTTCTAAACTTCTCTGTAGTTCTCACCAGCTTCACTATATTGGCATAAAGTGACTGTTAGGGTGGCGAGTGGTGAGAGGATACTTCAGCTGCTTCCTCTGCTTCCTGTCCTACCATCATTTGGCTGTAGTACTGCATAGAGATGTTTGCAGCTACCAGAGATGAGCAAATCGAATCCCACAAAATGAAATTCGATCCGAATTTCAGGAAAACTTCGATTCGCTGAATTTCCTAGTGCTTCATGTCAGCGACTCGATTTAGCCTGAAATAGTATAAAAAAACAAAAAAATTCAAACTTACCTCCTCCATTTGCTCGCGACAGGCCGCCAGCCTCCATCTTGCCTGAAGATCTCGGCCGAAATCCCGTGCAGTGCGAGATTACATCATCACACATGACCTAATCTCGTGCCGCACAGGATTTCGGCCGAGATCTTCAAGCAAGAAGGCGGCTGCCGGCCCGTCTCGAGCAAATGGAGGAGGTAAGTTTGATTACATTTTTTTAATTGTTAATTTTACGCTCAGATGCCGCGATCATCTGAGTGGTACAATGACGGGGGCGGCGCTATCGCAGCTTCAAATTTCTTTGTGAAATTTGGCAAATCAGCCGAATCGAACTTTTAGGAAATTCGCTCATCTCTAGCAGCTACCATTGAGTTTAATAGTGACAGTATGCATCTAAATGTAGTGAGCTCCCCCTAGTGGTGCCTGGATTCAGACAGAACTTTACCAAGCAGAAGAGTTGAATCGTTATATGTAAAAATCACATTCAATTTCTTATTAATAATAATAAAAAATACTTTCTAACTTAATTCTAATGAAGGGGCATCCTCCAGAAGGATAAGCAGCAGGGGCCACAACCAGAGAGGAAAATGTTATGTACATTAAAAAATAAAATAATGACTTTTATTGAAAGTATATTGCAGTAATATTCCATATGCAATGCCTTAGTCATTACATAGTGATACTTTTTGTGGGGTAGCCCATTTTAGGTAGAGAACCCTTTTAAAGGAAATACTTGTAATGTCTATGGGCATGGTCAGGGGATATATGTAATAACTGCATCAAAGCGACAAGTAAAAAATTTATCCCTGGATTGACATGTATCACAAAAGATGAAAATATCATTAAAAGTGTTCTCCAGGACTACAAAAAGAGCTCAGCTGTAAATAGACCTGAGCTGCAATACCACACACAACCTGTCTACAGGTGTGGTGCTGTTTTAGGAAGAAAGAAGCAATTTTTCTGTAGTCTGGAAGAACCCGTTAAAGATCTTTTTGTTGTCAATTTTTCACACTTGCCGCTAAACAATAGGCGGACACTTCAGTGAAGTTTCCATCTTCCGCTGTGTATACTGGGGGCAGGGGTATTACCATGACTGGTAACCTCCTAAAGCTGTAGATGGACAACACAGGATCCAGGTGATGGGGACGGATCAGCTCCTGCTCCCTCTCCCGCACACATCAAAGAGCATGCCCACAACCCCAGCCCATACACATCAATGAGCGACTCTCTAACTGAGGTTATGCTGTTACATCACATACACATTATCTTCAACAACAGAACTGGACGCATTAAATTTCTCAAGTTTAAAAGGTTTTAATTTTGAATTAAAAATGTAAAATTAATTTAATTTGAAATGTAATTTATAATTTTTTTTATTTTAATTTTAAATTTTCTGATCATGGGAATAAGATGTAAGTATAGCACATATACAGTTGCAAAAAAAATCGGGAAACGGGAAACAGAAAGTAGGATGACATCAAGTAAAAGTCCAACCCTGAGCTCTATTATTTACTGTGATTTTGTCTGGAAATGCTGCTGATTTCATATCTTTATAGAGGTTCATAGTTGCATTTTCTGATCCAGCGCTCCAAATTATTATTCTAGACAAGACTAATATTTTTTATGCCATCAGCCACCACAAGGGGGAGCCTGGGAGACATCTGGATACTGACTTGTATTTAAACTGTATACACTATGCTCCTGAGCTCCCCCTAGTGGCGACATCAAGCATCCCAAATGTTATCTCTTTCTCCTATGTCTCTGCAGAGAATGTGGAGCTTTGCATCAGATAACCTAAG
Organism: Bufotes viridis; assembly: GCA_033119425.1. Lineage (NCBI taxonomy): Eukaryota > Metazoa > Chordata > Amphibia > Anura > Bufonidae > Bufotes > Bufotes viridis. Next base: position 439,800,921 of record CM065592.1, read on the forward strand.
CTTTTACCCTTATCAAGATTTATTATGATTTATTTTTCTTGATCCTTCATAAGTTGTTTTATGGGCTTGGACCTGACAACTTGTCAATAACATGAAGGAATGGGAACAGAAGAGTAATGTTGGGCAGGTGTTTTACAGCAGACTCTATAGATACTCCGAGCAGCCAGCACATATATTTTTATGGCAGGTTGACTGTGAACACTGGCAGTTTTATATTGTATTCACCCCACAAGAAAGAGAGAGCAATGGCTTCAGATTTATGGCGTCTCTCCAACCGGCCAGGGAGCGATACCAGTAAGTGATATACTTTTTGGAAAATAAAATAATGTCTTTTCAATCCACAAGGCTGTGAGCTCTATGTCAACAGTTCCCGACCTTCTTCTCATTGTGTCCGTGCCTCAAATGTGACACAGATTTACAACCGAGCTGCTTTAAAAACCAGATAGGAAAAAAATCCTAAAGAATGAGAAATGACATGGGCAAAATAAGCTAATAAATAAATACATGAATAATGATGTAAATAAATAAATACTTAAATACGTAAATAAATAATTACATAAGCAAATAGTTGATTAACTACCGCAATTAGTTGAATAAATAAGTAAATAAGAATAATGGTAAAAAAAGAAAACATTTTTAAAAATCTATATGTTCCAGGGGAACTGTAACCAGCAAGCTTGGGGCAAGGTTCAGAATCTGAGCTGTTTCGCCTGGGAGAAGGGATGTAGTTATATTAGGGGCATAAATAGCAGTTATACCCAGGTCCTGGTGCAAAACGGGGCCAAGCTGCCCCTCTGTCACATACACAAAGGATACAGCAATAGGTGATGATCACAACTGATATCTTCCCCCCTCCCTTGTACAATGATATCTGCAGAAGGTGCCCACAATACTCTCCCATACAAGTCAATAAGAGATGGTCACAGCTCACCTCTTCCCTGCACAGATCACAGGGCATGCCCACAATAATCTCCCACAGAAGTCAAGAGGTAATGGTCACAGCTCACTTTCTCCCTGCACAGTGACCTCTGCACAGATCAAAGGGCATGCCCACAACACTCACCCATAAAATTCAATAGATGATAGGCATAGCTAACCTCCTCCCTGCACAATAACCCCTGCACATATCACAGGGCATCCCCACACCACTCACCCAAACAAGTCAATAGATGATAGGCATAGCTAACCTCCTCCCTGCACAATAACCCCTGCACATATCACAGGGCATGCCCATTGCCCACACCACTCACCCATACAAGTCAATAGATGATAGGCATAGCTCACCTCCTCCCTGCACAATAACCCCTGCACAGATCACAGGGCATGCCCACACCACTCACCCATACAAGTCAATAGATGATAGGCATAGCTCACCTCCTCCTTGCACAATAACCCCTGCACAGATCACAGAGCATGCCCACACCACTCACCCATACAAGTCAATAGATGATAGGCATAGCTCACCTCCTCCTGCACAACAACCCCTGCACAGATCACAGGGCATGCCCACAACACTCACCCATACAAGTCAATAGATGATAGGCATAGCTCACCTCCTCCTTGCACAATAACCCCTGCACAGATCACAGGGCATGCCCACACCACTCACCCATACAAGTCAATAGATGATAGGCATAGCTCACCTCCTCCCTGCACAATAACCCCTGCACAGATCACAGGGCATGCCCACACCACTCACCCATACAAGTCAATAGATGATAGGCAGAGCTCACCTCCTCCCTGCACAATAACCATCTGCACAGATCACAGGGCATGCCCACAACACTTAGGGTACTTTCACGCTAGCGTTAACAGTTTTCCGGTATTGATTCCCATCACAGGGGCTCAACACCGGAAATAATCGCTTCCGTTTTATCCTAATGCATTCTGAGTGGAAAGTATGCATCAGGATGTCTTCAGTTCAGTCCCTTTATGGTATTTGGCAGGAGAAAATACCGCCAGAATGCCGGTATTAATTTCCATTGAAATGTATTAATGCCGGATCTGGTATCAAGTGTTCCAGAAAACCGGATCCGGTTTCCCGATCTGTGCATGCAAAAATGTGAAAAAAATAAATACCAGATCAGTTTTTACAGATGAAACTGGAGAGACGGATCGGGTGTTTCAATGCATTTTGTCAGCTGGATCTGGATGCAAATGCAATCTGTTTGCATACGGATTTCCGGATCCAGCAGGCAGTTCCAGTGATGGAACTGCCTGATAGATTCCAACAACGCAAGTGTGAAAGTAGCCTAACCCATACAATTCAATAGATGATAGATATAGCTAACCCCCCTGCACAATAACCTCTGCACAGATCACAGGGCATGACCACAATAATCTCCCACAGAAGTGAATATGTGATGGCCACAGCTCACCTCCTCTCTGCACAGTGACCTCTGCACAGATCACAGAGCATGCCCACAACACTAACCAATACAAATCAATAGGTGATAAACATAGCTCACCTCTTCACTGCACAATTACCTCTGCATAGATTACAGAGCATGCCCACAACACCAACCAATACAAATCAACAGGGGATAGACATAGCTCACTTCCTCTCAGCACAATTACCTCTGCACAGATCACAGAGCATGTCCACAACACTCTCCCATATAAGTCATTAGGTGACAGAGACAGCTCACCTCCTTCATCCACAATAACCTCTGCATGTCCACAACCATCTCATAATATATGAGCTTACCCTCTCCCTGTGCAATAACCTCTGCACAGGTCGCAGAGCATGTCCACAACACTCTCCCATATAAGTCAATAGGTGACAGACACAGCTCACCTCCTTCATCCACAATATCCTCTGCACAGGTCGCAGAGCATGTCCACAACATTATCTCATAGAAATCAATGAATCATCTGCAGACTACAGGTTCCTATAGACCATCTCTAAATGCCAGCTCAGGCAAGATGGCCGCCTCCCTAATCTTATATACGAAACAGAAGAAGGAGGTATACGCAGGTCCTGCATTCATATAACATTGCATATCACGTGAAAATCCTTTTAAATGTAGGTTCAGTCTCGCTGAGGTTTTCCCCGTTATTTTCAGTTTTGTGAGACGCTCCTCAGTTGCTCCTTAGCTTAAGGTTGCTAGCTACTCCGGTCAGCATTCACTTATACTAGCATTAGTCCCATTACACCCACAGTACAAGCTGTTCGTAGAAACTGCGGGTTTCTTGGATTTCATTGCGGTGTCATCTGATCACCACCAAATGTGACCTAATTCCTCTCTAACAGAAGAGACGGAGCCTGGCGAGACCAGGTCGTGCGCTTTATATAATGGGCCGCAAACAAGGCCCCTTGAGATATGGAAGCTGAAGGAACCTCCCGGGGTGGATTACAGGTTCCAGCCCCGCAGTCTGCTGAAAATTGAAATACAAGACACAAAAGGCAATTTGTATTGATTTTACATTTCAGCCCCATATAAAGCACACCGCTAATACTCTCCATTTTTGTCACGGACGTTCCCGCGACAGGTGGCAGGAGATCGGTGAGACTGGCAACACGTGTTTCGATATGACATGTTTTCCGTTTGGATCAAATGACGTCTGTCTTGTTTCTGGTGCTTGCCTTCTTTTCCCAGGTTTGGCTATTGTGGTCATTTAACCTTCTCTATTTAGTGTTGCTTCTCCCACTATACTATGCGGTTTAGGCTGCATTCACACAGACGGGTTTTCCGGTTGGGGGGAATGCGTGATGTGATATTCTGCGTTTTTCACACAGACCTAGCCCCATAGAAGTGAATGGGGCTGCGTTAAAAACGCATTGCATCTGCAAGCAAGTGCGGGTGCGTTGCGTTTTTCACTGATGGTTGCTAGGAGATGTTGTTTGTAAACCTTCAGTTTTTTATCACGCGCGTGAAAAACGCATCAAAACGCATTGCACCCGCGTGGAAAAAACTGAATAACTGAACGCAATCGCAGGCAAAACTGAATGGCTTTGCCTGTGAAATCGCACAGTTTTCACTGAACGCATCCGCAACGCATCCGCACCTAATCCGGACACGCTCGTGTGAACCCAGCCTTATAGCTTCTGTTTGAGTTGTGCATAGCTGGTGTGTGGATCTCAGCTGAGTTCCTGGTGCTGACATAGCCACTTGAAGTTAAGTGTTTTCTTTCCCTTTTGTATTTTGTTTGGGTTATTTTGTGTGTAGATACTAACCCAACTGCACACTGTCAGAACCACCAGACCACTCCCCGACATGCATTTCGCCGTCAGCTTTTTCAAGGGGTAGTAGGTTAGTATCTATATGCTACATTTTCTTAAGTACTATCTTTATTGACGTGTTTGTATGTGATGTATTCAGCTTTTGCTACATGACCCACATTTGGGCCTTATACTAGTGTTTGGCTGGTTATCACAACATTGGTCAGTTTGTTACATACTCCTTGTATTGTACTAACCCATATTGCACTGACACTTTATTTATATCTTTGCTTCACACTATCATGTTCCACCGGCCTGTCTGTTTTTAAATTGATTTTAACGTGGTTCTCAATCATTGATTAACCTGTTGGGGACACAACGTCCTGGTACGTCATGGGTATTTCCAATCACCGCCGCACAGCGCGGGGTGATCGGAACAGAGTGCCTGCCGAAATCATTCAGCAGGCACTCTGTCACAATGCCTAGGGGGGTCCTGTGACCCTCCAGTTTCGGCGATCGCAGAAAACCGCAGGTCAATTCATACCTGCGATTTGCTGCGTTTCCGGGTTATTCGGGTCTCTGGTCTCCAATAACCCGGAATAGGATGGTGATCAGTGGTGTGATAATATACCACCAATCTCCATCCTTAGATCCTGTGAGGTGATGGTGACATCACCTCACAGGATCGCATCTGATTGGCTGCACGGGCGGGCGGGGGTTAACTCCCCCTGCTTTCCTCCTTCTCCTCCATTTTGCGTCAGAGGAGTGAGGAGAGAGCAGCCATCAGGAGAGCCCAGCACCGCGATCGTGCCCAGCACCCCCCTTCTGACCATCCAGAGCGCCATCTGGCACTTACAGGTATTTAGGGAGAGGTTAGGGACAGGTTGGGTTAGGAAGGGATACATAGGGAAAGTAAGAGTAAAAAAAAAGTTTGTCTATTGTATTACCCTCTTAGGGTGTCTGGGTTCCACAGCACCCAAAAAAATCAAAATTCAAAATTCTGAAAAAATCTAAAAAATCTAAATTCTGAAATTTTTGCCCCATTTCCCATTAACTCTTGTGAAACACCTAAAGGGTTAATGACGTTTGTAAAATCAGTTTTGAATACCTTGAGGGGTGTAGTTTCCAAAATGGGGTCACTTTTAGGGAATTTCTACCCCAGGGCGGCATCAGGGGGGGCTTCAAATGGGACATGGTGTAGATAAACCAGTCCAGCAAAATCTGCCTTCCAAAAACCACAAGGCGCTCCTTTCCCTCTACGCCCTGCCGTGTGGCCATACAGTCGTTTGCGACCATATATAGGCTGTTTTTGCAAACTACTGGCAAACTACTGGCAAACTACTGGGGTTGGCTGTTAACCCTTGCTTAGTTACTGTAAAAAATTGATTAAAATGGAAAATTTGCGAAAAAATCAAAATTCAGAAATTTTAGCCCCATTTCCCATTAACTCTTGTGAAACACCTAAAGGGTTAACAATGTTTGTAAAATCAGTTTTGAATACCTTGAGGGGTGTAGTTTCTAGAATGAGGTCATGTTTATGTGGCTTCTATTACGTAAGCCTCACAAAGTGACTTCAAACCTGAACTAGTCCCTAAAAAGTGGATTTTTGAAAATTTCTGAGCCTGGTAACATCCCCAAAAACTAAAATGGCATTCCCAAAATGATCCAAACATGAAGTAGACATATGGTTAATGTAAATTAATAACTTTTTGGCGGTATTACTATGTATTATAGAAATAGAGAAATTGAAACTTGGAAAATTGCAAATTTTTCCAAATTTTTGGTAAATTTTGTATTTTTTTCATAAATTAAAAAGATTTTTTTTACTCCGTTTTACCAGTGTCATGAAGTACAATATGTGATGAAAAAACATTCTCAGAATGGCCTGGATAAGTAAAAGCGTTTTATAGTTATTCACACATAAATTGACACTGGTCAGATTTGCAAAAAATGGCCTGGTCCTTAGGGTGAAAATGAGTTCGGTCCATAAGGGGTTAATAAACTATTTTTGATTATTTATACTTATTGTGTACTTTTATTTCTGTCCTACTTGTTATCTACATATATCTTTATTGGTTCACTGAAAACACAGTTCCCAATGGGGAGACCGTCTACCTGTATCCATGACCATACAATGAGACCCCTCTCAATGGTTCCACTGCAATACTAACAGCCAAGATGGCACTCAGTCACTCACAGATGTACTCGCTGCTCCTGTTGGCAGTAAGTCCCTTATCAAGACTAATTACTCTGCGCACACAAACAACATAGTGTCCCCATCACTATGCATTCCCATGCCCTATTATCCTGTTACGCCCAATTATGGTGCCTGAGGCCGTCAACTGGACAGAGGGCAAACTACATCCAACTCCAGAGAGCCTCACGAACCAAGTCCACCATGACAGAATGAATCACCAAAGAGCATGTGATCAGTTTCTGAGTACAGAAAACCCTAAGCACAGTGGTGGCCGGGCCGGGAGCTATTACAGATGATCATAGGGCAAAGCTCAGATGCCACCCCACAAGTGAGACCACTGCTGTAGGACCTAAATCAATGGTCCACTCCAATGAAACCTCATATGAGCAACCCAAGGAACCATAGAGGATTATACAAAAAATGAAGCAGAAATAAATTGATAAGGTTATTGAGATGGAAATGCTTAAGCATCGGTAAAAATTCAAAAGAAGATGATAAAAGCAAAAAAAAAACTAAAGCAAAAACATCTTGGAGGCTTATAAAGCTTCAGTCTTTGGTCCGCCAGCCTCCTCCATGAGGATGAGAGAAATAATGAGGCACACTGAGCACACAGGGGTCTTCTCAGATAATAACCAGGGAGGAGGAGGCTTGACGGACTAGTCAACGGAGAAAATAATCCCTGTGAACTTCTCAGAAAATGGATTCATATATTGGCTATCTGTCCTCCTGCTCCGCTTTGTTGTCTGTTCGGCATCTTCTGCTGTGCTCGAGATGAAAGAGGTTGTTTGTTTATGTAGTGTTTTTAACTACAAGCCCCATCGTCATCACAAAGCTTTGACTGACAATTTTTCATCTGACGGTAATAATACATGATGTCCATGGGCGGTGATTGTCTCATCCTTGATCAGTAGAGATGCATCAGTATCTCAATGCCAGGTCATAAATCGTTTCCCAAATTACTTGCCATTAAGTGACTCATTTGGACAAGATATGCTCATTTTTGAAAGAAAAAGTGGACTTTCTCTAGAAAAACAGACATACCCTTCCTTACTTGTCTCGACCCTTAAGGTGTCCCGAGACACCTAGCTCAAGGTGACCTGCTTTGGATAAAAAAAAATGAGTTCAGATTAGAATACTCTGCCGGGACTTGTTTATGTTGTATGTGTCTATATGTGACCACCCTGTGGTTGTGAAGGGGGTTGCAGGGTTGCTAGCATCTCAAATAGTCAATTGGAGTCCTTAGCCAAAATTTCAGAAACATCATACATCAACAAGGAACTGGAGTCTTTCTCTGTTTTGAAACTTTTTGTAGAACTTGCGTCGAACTTTAGAGACGATTCACTCACCTCTAGTGGGGACCAGATTGGCATTGAAGCAGCAGTGTAAATGAGCAATCTTTCTTATTTTGAGCCGCCTGGGAGCCATATGTAAATAAATGACTACCGCTAGACAGTCCATATAAATGGAAAAATTCTAGCAGTCTTCAGCAACCACAAGATGGATCTCAGGAGCTTGCTGCATCCTGTACATTGAACTCAATGTAATAAATTTGTATGCACTAAGCTCCCTCTAGTGGTCGCTGCAAGGAAGTGGAATTTTTCCATTAAACTATGTCTATGCAGGTTATTTAGAGCTCTATGTTAAAGCGGTGGCTGCAAGCTGTTGCTCCCCATCTTACCTCACCCAGAAGAAAAAAAAACCCTGTGGCATTCTTTCTAGTTGTCAGGCCATTTTTAGTCTCTCCATGCGGACTGTGGCCTTCTTGTAATGCTTCTCCCCCTCTTTCCGTTGGGGAGGACCATGTGCTCCCTACAGCTCTTAGCACCCTAATATTCACCAGCCAATGGTTGCCAACCCTGGGGTATTTAAGGCACCTTGCCCTGTTAGAGCATGCCTGAGAAATAGGTTCCTTAGCTTGCCAAGTTCTTTAAAAGGTGTGCACCATCTTGTTGTCTACCTGTGTTCTAACTTTCTGCCCCTTAACCGTAATCTGACCCTCCACTGCCTTACCTGACATATGCTTGGCCTCTGTATTGTTTCTACTCTGCCTTTAATGACCTTGGCCGATTCCTGTATTACACGCACTTAGCCAGCCTGCACCAGTGTCTCCGACCCCCATGGTCATCAGCCAATCACACAGAGACTACTCCAGGAGGTAGTTGCCTGGTGGTTCCCCTGCAGCGAAGTCCATATTCCAGTATAGAGGTTAAGGATGCGAATATCAGGGGACCGCCAGGATGACAACCTTAGGATTAGCCAAATCTGTTGGTTGACACAATAGTTCCGCACCCACCACAGTTTTTTTTCCATTGATTATGATATTTTTTATTTACATTGGTCATGGAAATTGTAACCGCCACTATGTCATTTCCCATCAATCACAGGTCTGAGGAAGCCGTGGGCTGATCTACAGAAGTGAATGAATTCCCCAGGAAGTAATTAGCCAAGTGAATGATTTAAAGATGTTTCAAATAAAGCCGAGCCATTAATGATCATCCCATCAACGTGTTAAGAAAACAAGAACAACTGCTGAGGGGGAAAATACTCTCCGCAATACGATGCCAAGGAACGCTTTTACACTGGCTGATTCCAAAGCCTGTGTTCTCTGAAATGTTGTGCTGTGTATTACTGGTTCAAATCCCATCTGGTGCCTAACCAAATCTTAATATCCTGGAATAATCAACCCTCGAAGTGCGTGAGCCTCTTATCAATTCTGTTTGTGCCAACTTCAGGTTCACGTTCCCATTGGGGGCCATGTATCTTTTACTCGCTACTTGTTGTCAGAGACGGCTGAAATTACTGGGATCAATGACCAGGAAACATATCGTGTAATTAAAGCTTTATTAATTAGATTTCAGGGTTTATTATAATTTTACATGTTGTAAGTTCCCTGGGGGCGGCAATTAAGAAAACAGACATTTCATGTTTTCTGCATAGACAGTGCAGCGGGTTGTGTGACTATGGCAGCGGTCTGAAGAAATAAAGTTAGTCCTGGTACAGACTTACAAGTGGTGTAGAGAGTCCTATAGACCAGGAGATGCTACTTGGAAAATTGTTTTCCCGGAAGGCTGTCTCTCTAGTGCCCCCTATTGCCCTATACATTCTATATCAGGTATCATCACGTGATATGGATATATTGATTTGGATATAAGCCACAAAAGGATCTTCTCTACAAGGTAAAGAAACTCTCTGCAGACAGTTGTTTCAGGACTTTTGTCCCTCATCAGTGCAGAACAGGCTACCGTTTTGGCTGGGTAAGGGACCACTGATATGGATCTGGGGGAATAAAGCTTCTCCTTCTGGTGACTGCAGGGTTGGTGTAGATATTTTTTAGGCTGTCACAGAGCGGTTGTGGATGTACTGTGTGTTATTTTCCTGGCAGTCTGCTAGTACCACCATTTAACCCCTATAATAGAGATCTGGACTCTCCAGCAGGGGAACCACCAGGCCATTACCTCTTGGAATAATCTCGATTTAGCAGATGACTGACCTAGAAGAGACATCGGTGCAGAGCAGCAAGTGTTCAGGCAAAACCAGTAGTCAGGAACAGTCTGAGGCCAGGGCAGGCAGAGTTCATGCAATCAAAAGTTCTATTCGAGGGCAAGGGAAGGCAGCTCAGGGTCAGGACAGTGGACAGGCAGAGATCAGGTCACAGGCAGGCAAAAGAGAAACAGCTCATGTCTGCAGGATACTAGAGTACTAAAACCTATTACTCAGACACCTTTCTAAAGAAGAAGGTGCTTTAAATACCCTAAAGTGGACCTTTTAAGAGCCAGAGGGAGCGTGCCTTACGGACTGCAGCAGGAAAGGCAGAGCAGAAAGCAAGATAAGGCCACAACCTGCTGAGGGTGGTCAGTGAAGATGAAAAGGTGGATGGGGTGAACGTTCCAGCGGCTGTATCCACGCCGATGGGCACAGATTGACAGTTTAACATAGGCCAAGCAATGCTCAATGTGACTTTGTTTTCCGTCTTCCATAACGGGAACCAGACGGATCCGTTATGCTTTCTCATAGACTTCTATTAGGACGGAAAGCAAATAGAATGCCTCTTAAAGGCTTCGTTTTGCATTCCTTCACAATACAAATTTATGGGCTCCAGGACGGATCCGTTTTCCGTTTTATGGATTCCGTTATTTTCCGTTATAACGGAAAGCCATAACGGAAACCATAACGCTAGTGTGAACCCACCATTAGGTGTAGAAAATGGTCTAAATGTAAGACAGCTATGAAGCTTGGAAGCTGTCTTACATTTAGAACTGGTGCGCTGGATGCGCCGAAGTTATGGATAGGCATGCACCTCTTCATAACTTCGGCGGATCCTCCAACAGCTATGGGGCTTTATTAAGAGTCCAAAACGCTGGTCTTAAGAAATGCGCCCCCAAGTGTCTGCGGATCGTTATCTTTTCTTTATAGAGAATATTGTGGTTTGGCGTGCATCCCGCTAAATTATAAGGCAGCTACGCCAAACGGTGACGCTCTTTTTCCAAGAGAGTTGCTTTGCATGATTTATGACAGGAGAGCGGCATATAGAGTATTCTCTGGCTGTCTAATATTACTACCATGTCTTATGTAGCATCCAGTTGTCATCTATTAAATCTACTACTGAGATGACTCTGCTGATTGTGCCCCTGTCAACACAGCAAAGCTAAAAAAAAAAAAAGTGAGCTGCAGGAAGCGGGATATGTCATCTGTTTGTGTGCTCATGTGGCCAGTATGAGACCAGTGATATTTCTGATTTTTTGGTTGTTGCCCTTCCCTTCAACAAGTGCCCGACAGGCCTACTACCCTGGGGAGGCATTTGAGGAGAGCTCGTCCGAATAGGATGCCCCACTTACTGGTAACTCTGAATGGAAAATTATGCATTGCCTACATATGTATTAATATGTATTTTTAGAAGGTGTATCTGTTTTTGCTTGTTTGCATATTAACTATAAACCGGGAAACATCAATGGCATACAGATGGAGCGGAGCGTTTGATGTGACATGATACATGTAATATTTATGTGACACAGACAGGACACGGTACATGTGTAATGAGACTTCCACCGTGTATCGTGCAATATTTATAGCAGCGGTGACATGATTTTATGAAAGCTGTGATACAACAATGTGCCCTGACACTCCATGCTGTAACCATGTAACCATGTGGGGATTACTGACCAGCAGTGACACGCGCAGATGGATGCCGGCTGCTGAGGTACATATTGTGAAAGGAAGGTCATTTTTAGCATACCCATGGTTGTTGGGTGCAAAGAGACATTATGACCACAAACACACTGGCCACGTTATATATGCACCTCACATTCAAAGGTATGTGAATTTCTCTAATTAAAGGGTTTAGCCTTGTAGGTCATTCAGACTGAACACGCAGCCAAGTCAGATTTGGGCTTATGAGGGAAACATTGACTTTCAAAACAGAGAGTTGGCCGGGTTACCTTGAAGTGCTGGAAGTTCAAGCGAGCTGCAAAACACGCTAACCATACAAGTACCCAAGCTCAACAATGGTCCCGATAGTCATGCACCAAGACTAGAGACAATAAAAGTAACAAAAGAAAGATCGATGCCAATAATATCCATGGATTAAGACGACGCTCCAATAGAGTATAAGCTCTGATGGCCAGGAACGTTGCTCTTATGGGCAATGTCCCCTCTGAGCTTTTGTAGTTAGGCCAGATTGGGGACCAGGTGACAGTCCCTCTAAGCTGAGCAATATATAGACTTATAGAGGGGCAGTACGCATGACACAGGACACCTATTCTCATGATTGATGCGGGTCCCAGAAGTCAGAACCCCACCAATCAGACATTTATCATCTGTTGTGCAGGACAACTCCGTTACAAAGCAAGGTCTAGCACATGGAAGGGTATTGTTTAAATCCCTCTAGATCGCCAGTGGTCTAGGACAGTAACCCTAAGTTCACACCTGAGCGTTTTACAGCGCGTCTCAACACATGAAAACCAATGCTTTCCTATGGCCCTGGTTCTCACTTGAGCATTTTACAGCGCGTTTGAACGCGCTGTAAAACGCCCGATGCATAAACAAGTACTTGAGCTTTTTTTGAAAAAGTATACATATTAGGTATTGCCACTTCCGTAACGACCTACTCCATAAAAATATCACATGACCTAACCCTTCAGGTGAACGCCGTAAAAATAAATAAATAAAAACTGTGCCAAAATTGCCAATTGTTTGGTCAACTTGTCCCAAAAAGTGTAATAATGAATGATCAAAAAATCATATGTACCCAAAAATGGTACCAATAAAAACATCAACTGTTCCCGCAAAAAAACAGCCCTTGCACAAGACGATCAGCAGAAAGCTAAAAAAAATATGGCGTTCAGAAAATGGAGACACAAAAACATATTTTTTTTCAAAAAAGCTTTATTATGTAAAACTGAAACAAATAAAGAAAGGAGACATATTTGATATCATCACATCCTTAACAACCTGCTCTATAAAAATAGCACATGGTCCAAATAAAGGGGGTTAATGTCAGTATATCTGGGGGTCTAGGGCAGTGATGGGGTTATTTAGAGTATCTCTTGTGGACTAGGGAAGTTGAATGGTTAAATTTAGGATTATTAGCAGATTGCTTGTAGAGGGCTCTTAATTTATTAAGCAGCAGGACAAATATCCAGCCAATGTCATTAAGAACTATACTCAGGAGTCCTGGAAGTGATGATATGGCCCCCACAGAGCTCTGATATCAACATGATCCAGAACGTCTGGGATTACATGGAGAGAAAATAAGAATTGTGTACCTCTGTGGCCTATAAGTCCTAGTGGGACGAATGGCCACTTGCTACCCAAGTAGTAGTCTAGAATATGAAAATTGGGGGGTGCAAATACTAAAACATAAGTTTTATTGGTAAATATAAAATGACGTTCAAATAGACTAATTGATCAACACAAAACATTCCGATCGGGCCAGATGCAAAGCTCAATCAAAGTAAAATATTGCCGTGTCAGGAGGAAAGGCAATCCAGAGTACTATGTGTCAACCCGATGTACCTGGGAGGTCATGCATGTAAACATGCATATGTGTAGATGACATATGTGACCCTAGTACATCCCTGCTTGGCCTGACAATCCCTAAGCCTGCTAACAGTGTCCTGTCCCGCAAGGGGCAGCACCGTTACTGGATCCTGTCCCTAAACACACTGCCCCTAGTTAAGTGGGACAGGGAGGGGACCTCCTGACACAGATTTAGAAATACCTCACAAGGAAACAGCCATGTAAATTCCTACGTATGGTCACGGAACATTTAAGACTGGCTTCCCTAGATAATACTAAAAAAGGTTGTGGTACTTATCACTGCCGTCTTCAAGTGTGAAACTCCATTTCACAATATTTACAGCCTGCTTGTATAAGCCCCGACGCGTTTCATCTCAAGTTAGGCACGCTGAGTGGCCCAAAGATTCATCAGGGGGTATAAGGCCACCGCGGGCAAAGGAGTCATATAGTTCAACACCCTTATCACATGATAACCTGAATGACGTATGGTCCAAAAAGGTATCAAGGAGCTTGTGCAGGGACCGATGTGAGCACAATCCCTCTGGACGGGCGCACGGGACACATCGGTCCCTGCACAAGCTCCTTGATACCTTTTTGGACCATACGTCATTCAGGTTATCATGTGATAAGGGTGTTGAACTATATGACTCTTTGCCCGCGTGGCCTTATACCCCTGATGAATCTTTGGGCCACTCAGCGTGCCTAACTTGAGATGAAACGCGTCGGGGCTTATACAAGCAGGCTGTAAATATTGTGAAATGGAGTTTCACACTTGAAGACGGCAGTGATAAGTACCACAACCTTTTTTAGTATTATCTAGGGAAGCCAGTCTTAAATGTTCCGTGACCATACGTAGGAATTTACATGGCTGTTTCCTTGTGAGGTATTTCTAAATCTGTGTCAGGAGGTCCCCTCCCTGTCCCACTTAACTAGGGGCAGTGTGTTTAGGGACAGGATCCAGTAACGGTGCTGCCCCTTGCGGGACAGGACACTGTTAGCAGGCTTAGGGATTGTCAGGCCAAGCAGGGATGTACTAGGGTCACATATGTCATCTACACATATGCATGTTTACATGCATGACCTCCCAGGTACATCGGGTTGACACATCCAGTACTCTGGATTGCCTTTCCTCCTGACACGGCAATATTTTACTTTGATTGAGCTTTGCATCTGGCCCGATCGGAATGTTTTGTGTTGATCAATTAGTCTATTTGAACGTCATATGATTACATGGAGAGACAGAAGGATTGGAGCAAGCCTACATCTACAGAAGATCTGCACTTAGATCTCCAAGATGTCTGGAACTGCCTCCCTGCCAAGTGTAACTAGAAGAATTGATGCTGGAGGTAGAGGACGGTAACACCAAATACTGATTGGATTTAGATTTCTCTTTATTCACTTAGCATTTTGTTTATTGACAAAAATATACTATTAACACTTCTATTTTTGAAGGCATTCTTCCACTGCAAGATTTATTGCATATCTGCCTAGAATCCCCAGTACTCTACAGTGAAAGCTGGGACCTCTCTCCTGTATAGCGTAAGCTTTTATGGGCAGGGTCCTATTTCTTGAGGTGTAAGCTCTGATGTGCAGAGTTTTCTCTCCTGTAGAGTGTAAGCTCTTATGTGTAGTGTTGAGCGCGAATATTCGAATTTTAATTGCGAATATCGCAACTCTGAAAATTCACGAATATTTAGAATATAATGCTATATATTCGTATTTGCGAATAGTGTTGATCGCAAATATTCTAATCGCGAATTTATCATGAATATCGGCACTTAGCAACATCCCTAGCAACCAGTAGGACAGTTGCCCACCCCTTAGTGTTGATCGCGAATATTCTAATCGCAAATTTAATCGTGACTATATTACATTGTCAATTTTCGCAATCAGGTAAATAATGACTGGAGATCATGAATTTTCAAATTTGCAAATTTATGGCGAATATTCGGCCAAAAAATTGTCAAATAAGTGTACAGTAAGCTCTTATGGTTAGGATCTTCTCTCCTTTAGAGTGTAAGCTCTTATGTGTAGGATCTTCTCTCCTTTAGAGTGTAAGCTCTTATGTGCAGGATCTTCTCTCCTGTAGAGTGTAAGCTCTTATGTGCAGGATCTTCTCTCCTGTAGAGTGTAAGCTCTTATGTGCAGGATCTTCTCTTCTGTAGAGTGTACAGTAAGTTCTTATGTGCAGGATCTTCTCTCCTGTAGAGTGTAAGCTCTTATGTGAAGGATCTTCTCTCCTGTAGAGTGTAAGCTCTTATGTGCAGGATCTTCTCTCCTGTAGAGTGTAAGCTCTTATGTGCAGGATCTTTTCTCCTGTAGAGTGTACAGTAAGCTCTTATGTGCAGTATCTTCTCTCTTGTAGAGTGTTCAGTAAGTTCTTATGTGCAGGATCTTCTCTCCTGTAGAGTGTAAGCTCTTATGGGCAGGATCTTCTCTCCTGTAGAGTGTAAGCTCTTATGGGCAGGATCTTCTCTCCTGTAGAGTGTAAGCTCTTATGGGCAGGATCTTCTCTCCTGTAGAGTGTAAGCTCTTATGGGCAGGATCTTCTCTCCTGCATAGTGTAAGCTCTTATGTGCAGGATCTTCTCTCCTGTAGAGTGTATGCTCTTATGTGCAGGATCTTCTCTCCTGCATAGTGTAAGCTCTTATGTGCAGGATCTTCTCTCCTGTAGAGTGTAAGCTCTTATGTGCAGGATCTCCTCTCCTGTAGAGTGTACAGTAAGCTCTTATGTGCAGGATCTTCTCTCCTGTAGAGTGTAAGCTCTTATGGGCAGGATCTTCTCTCCTGTAGAGTGTATGCTCTTATGGGCAGGATCTTCTCTCCTGTAGAGTGTAAGCTCTTATGTGCAGGATCTTCTCTCCTGTAGAGTGTAAGCTCTTATGTGCAGGATCTTCTCTCCTGTAGAGTGTAAGCTCTTATGTGCAGGATCTTCTCTCCTGTAGAGTGCAAGCTCTTCTGGGCAGGATCTTCTCTCCTGTAGAGTATAAGCTCTTATGTGCAGCATCTACTCTCCTGTAGAGTGCAAGCTCTTATGGGCAGGATCTTCTCTCCTGTAGAGTGTACAGTAAGTTCTTATGTGCAGGATCTTCTCTCCTGCATAGTGCAAGCTCTTATGGGCAGGATCTTCTCTCCTGTATAGCGTAAGCTCTTATGTGCAGCAGCTACTCTCCTGTAGAGTGTAAGCTCTTATGGGCAGGATCTTCTCTCCTGTATAGCGTAAGCTCTTATGTGCAGGATCTTCTCTCCTGTATAGTGTAAGCTCTTATGTGCAGGATCTTCTCTCCTGTATAGTGTAAGCTCCTATGGGCAGGGTCTTCTCTTCTGCATAGTGTAAGCTCTTATGTGCAGGATCTTCTCTCCTGTATAGTGTAAGCTCTTATGGGCAGGATCTTCTCTCCTGTAGAGTGTAAGCTCTTATGGGCAGGATCTTCTCTCCTGTATAGTGCAAGCTCTTATAGGCAGGGTGCTTTCTCTATTTTGCAGTTTGCTTGTTTCTAGCATACTTTGTTGTTCCTCAGTTCCTCTCATTTTCTTCTGGTAATAGGACTGAACAAAATCAATTTCCTATTTTCGCTTTCCCCAGAGTTTTGCTGAAATTGTGCTTTAATAATGTAATTTTAGCAATTGTAGTAACTGCTCCATGATATATCAGCAGAGCTCCAGCTCCACTATGAACATTGTCGCCACCGGAAATAACTGCCACATATCATGCCACAGTTTACAAACATTTCCACTTCTCTGGGTTCACAAACATTTTTGAGTTAACCCCTTAGTGACTAATGAATTACTGTGCACGTCATGATGTGGTGCTACTTACCGCATCATGATGTGCAGAGTATGTCATGAGATCAAAGCGTTACCGCAAGTGACACCGGCATCTAAACGGATGCTACGGACAGCTGAAATGTCCGGGCACCTGGCAGGGGACCAATCACAGTGTTCCTTGCCTTTGGATCGCTGCGATTGGTCAGTCAGAGTTGACTGACCAATCTTAGCGTTCAGCAGCGCAGCTCCGATTTTCTTATTGAGGGATGAGGAGGTCGGGGCTGCGCTGCTGTGTTCACTGCACCCCGATTACCCCCCTTTTAGGATGGCTGAGCGACCAGGTAATAATGAAGGGGCCAACCCCCCACCCCTCCTGCCCCCACAATTATCCAGTATGGCCAAGCATCATAACATACAGCTGGCAATCTACTGTAATGGCCGACATTGGTGCTGGTAGGGACCGCTGTATGGAAGGGGTTAACAGGGAGGGAGATTCTTCCTTCCCCCCTCCCATCGGTCCGCTGCTCTGCTGTGGCAGCGTCCCGATGGTTACCATGGCAACTGGACGCCTTACACAGGCATCCAAGCTTGCCATGGTATGTAAGCCTAACAGGGTCCTGCCAGAGGCAGGAGCCTGATCAGGATTACTGTGAATGAAAATACACTGCAGTACACTGTACAGCACACGGAGCGGGCACAGAGCACGGAGCGAAGAAGTCTTTTGTTATTTATTTCTGGTACTGGCATAGCACCAACATATTCCCTAATGCTGTACAGGTCACCACCCTTCAGCCCCTGTCTCCAATGGGGCTCATAATCCAGTTTCCCTTTGTCAGACACACATTCGTGGGTCAGTCTCGTGGAAAAAAAATTATCAGGAGCAAATCTGTGAAATTTTTTCACAAGGGGATTCAAGTGGCTATTTCTTTTAAAAAATATGATTTTTTTCAATAACTTTTGTTTTATTTGACTTCGACTTCAGAGAGTGACCTATAGCATAAATCAAGTTTCATGTTAAACATATGTATTTTTCAGAATTTTTGGTGATATTTCCATTTCATTACCAAAAATGTTAAATCTTTTAGCTTTCTCTCTGGCCACTAAGCCTCCTAATAGAGCAGCCATTGCATTATCAGCCATTGCATTATCATCACAGGCAGGATTACATTTTCAGATAAATATATACCTATCTATGTACAATGTCAGACAACACCTATTTATAGATAATACAAGATACACCATTAAACATTCATAATAATTATAGCCACCAGAGTCACCTCCCCCTCCCAGTACAATGACCTCTGCAAAGATCACTAAGCATGCCCACAATACACTTGCCTAGAAGTCAATAGGTGTTGTCATACTTTCTCTCCTACTCCCTGCATTGTGACCGTCTGCCTAGGTCTCAGAACATGCCCATGACATCAATAGGTGATGGTCAAAGCTCATATCCTCCCCCTCCCTGCACAATGAACTCTACAAACACTCTACCATAGAATTTAATGAGTTATCTCCAGACTACAGTTTCCTATGCTGTTAACAGCAGCTTGTGAATGATGGCCGTCCCAATAATCATGTACAGAATATCATAATTCAAAAACAAATCAAAATAATAAAAATATATATATATATATATAGGCAATACATTCCATTTAAGCAGGTAACTGTAAAACCTCCACGCCGCGTTCTGTATTGGAATACTATAAGTAAAGAAGAAGAGGAAGAATCTAATTTCCGAAGACATTAGGTGACTGCAGTGGTAAACCCAGGTAGTGCCTTATATATGTGCTAGGATCGGCAGTGAGCGATATCTATTTGCTCTCCATATGTTTCATGGTGGTTTAAGGACAGATTTATTATTTAAGGGTCATGCTACCAGACAGGATCTTATTACTTAGGTGCTTGAAACAGAATAGAGATGAGATTCAGTTCTCCACGAACCAATATTTTTGAATGACCTGAAAGGACAATTCCACTATAGCAAAAAACTCTCTAAAGAGTCCCATGAATAGTCACGTCATCCGCACGGGATCTGGCACTGACAAACGTAACCGAGCCCCCAATAATAACTAGCCCTTGGTAAGAAAACCATGATACCACTGGAGCCAAAGTAATGCCCTCCAAAGCAGAATTTATGAGTGATGCCTACCAGGCTCAGGAGCCTAAGGGGGCCCAAAGACCCTTTTGCCGCATAAGAGGACACCAGTATTATAGAAAGTGCAGGTCAAGGTTATAGAAATGCTGGTCAAGTTACATCTCTGGCTGGAGGGAAGGGGATAGGTGAAGAATTTGGTATGGGGGGGGGGGTGGAATGATGTTTCAATTTTTGCCTCAGGCAGCACAAAGGCTATGTGCTTCCCAGCCCCCGGCCACAAAGCACTGAGGGAAGGGGGGTCCAAGCTGAACTCTTGCCCCAGGGCCCACGAGCCTTTAGCTACGCCCCTGCATCCACCCTTAACTTAGCTTCAATTTGTTTAAAGAGGTTCTCTAGGAATAAAGAAAATGAAAATTCTTAATTATTTCTTTATTATTAATATATTCCCAATTACCTTTCATTAGTTATAATGGCTTGTTTTGTCTAGAGAGCTAGAGAGCAATCATTAGGAGGAATAAAATGGCTGCCATCCTATTAGTACACACAAAACCTGTCCTAATCACACAGGAGGAGAAGCTACTTCAGCACACTAAGGTAAAGAGCTGCTTCAGCCTCCTCTCTGCTTGTCAGGGATTATGATCCTGAATACAGCTGATAAGATCCATGGAGTCCATGAGTAGACATGAAGTACAGAGAGGAGGTGGGGATGTAGCAATGAGCATCAGCTCTTGTATGCAGTCTCCATTACCACAGTCTGTCCTGTCTCTGTACTTCATGTCTCCTCGTGCACTCCATTCCTACAAAGATTCAGCTGAAGATCTTATCAGCTGTATTCAGGATCATAATCCCTGACAAGATTTTATGTTGAGCCAAGAGGGGAGAGATGGTAGGATACATCTCGAAATACATTTTTGAGCCTAATGAAAGCTATGAGTACCCATCAAAACCCATGAGAAGGTAAGAAGAACATACAGTCCCAGTTTGAATGCCAACATGGTTGGAAGCTCATGAATCCTTAACCTCCTAATATTTACAGTGCATCCAAATAGCTAACCACCCCCAAACACCATCCTAGGGGCAGTCTCTTTTTTGGACACTCATCAGAACATAAAGTCTCTGAAGCCGAAGCCCTAACAAGACATAACCTCCATAGTGTTCTAAGTAATTATTGATGCTCACAGTCGTGAAAATTACGTTGCTCAAAGACATAAAAAAGTGCCAGGACTGGCACCGAGTGTAGAGGCACGGCCATTGTGCTATTCACGGACTCGTGGGAGCAGAAGCTTTGATTCACCACTGCTAAAAGGCACATTATAAAAGGAATCCGTCTGCATCAAATTAAAAGTAAAATTGTGTTAATGAGAAAATCCATAGCTGGTTAAGTCATGAAAAATGGATTTGGCATTAGGAAGGAGACGAGTGTATTAGATTACTATGAAGTAGAACATCCAGTGCAGCCAATAACCGTCACCTCTCTCTTAAATGAGTAAACTTCTTCATCCATTCTGGAAGATGTTAGGAAGAAAATGATAAGTAACAAAGGGAACTGAAGGAAACATCTCAGTCTCATTGCACATTATGGCCTTCAGATCAATGCAAAATCAGTAACGAGACCCCTCAACTACCATGGGACTGATAACTCTGGTCTCTCCCCCGTGGTTGGGAGGTGAACTTCAGCCTGTTGACAGTTTCGCTGGCATGTTGTTACATTGTATTGCATTTTGATAATGAGAAGCTGGAGTCCTAATTTATGGAAAGTTGAGGTTAAACACATTTGTTGCAGATGTAATAGGTTTTATGTTCCTCTTATTTGGCAAACCTAATTTATTCCCTCCAGACCCCATTAGAGCAAAGGTAAAGAATCATTTCTATCAGCAGGAGGTAAAATCTGGATTAATCTCGCATTATTCGTGCTGCTCACAGGAACAAGTGACACCCAGCATTAACAGATTGCTGCTGTAGACAAACTCATTGGCTCATTAATCTCCGCTCCCCGGCCAGGAGAACACACGCCGCTAGTTTGTATCCAGCCCGAATCCTGCGACACCAAAGCTGACGACAGACAGAACATGTCGTCTGCAGTATTACAGCTCCAGGAGGAACCACGCACCTGTACCCTGTCATAACTATAGGGGGAGGACTGCGCAAATCAGACCCAGAAAATGATACTGGTATAACCTAAAGATGTAAAAACGATGCAGCAGCACTCTGCAAACACAAAGAAAGTGCAATAATGCCATAACTATAGAAAATATTCTGGTGCTAATACTATGCTAATTTTATAAATGTAAGATTCTTGGCAAACACATCTTGTACAAAATGATTGATGCCTGTCCGCCAACGACAAGGCGATCTCAATAGGACAGGAACCTAACACTAAATGCTACCAGTCATATGCCATAGCCACCATTAAATCGAGGTATTACAGGTTCAACATTTATCCTGAGCCAACTCTATACCTTACCTCGCCTGGTGCAGGGACAGACGGCTATAGCTTTATACTTACACTAATAAAAGCCAGCTTTTGTGGCAAACAGGCTGGTCAGGGGTGCTATAACCTGGGTATCTCCTGTATATAATTATATACTGATGTACACCTGGTATAAGTTATACATCTTCCTGTATATAGTGATATGGACCATGCTGGTATAACCTGGGCATCTCCTGTATATAATTATATATGTACAGCTGGTATAAGTTATACATCTTCTTGTATATAGTGATATGGAGCATGCTGGTATAACCTGGGCATCTCCTGTATATAATTATATATGTACAGCTGGTATAACCTGGGCATCTCCTGTATATAATTATATATGTACAGCTGGTATAAGTGATACATCTTCTTGTATATAGTGATATGGACCATGCTGGTATAACCTGGGTATCTCCTGTATATAATTATATATGTACAGCTGGTATAACCTGGGTATCTCCTGTATATAATTATATATGTACAGCTGGTATAAGTTATACATCTTCTGTATACAGTGATATGGACCATGCTGGTATAACCTGGGTATCTCCTGTATATAATTATATATGTGCAGCTGGTATAACCTGGGCATCTCCTGTATATAATTATATATGTACAGCTGGTATAACCCGGGTATCTCCTGTATATAATTATATATGTACAGCTGGTATAACCTGGGCATCTCCTGTATATAATTATATATGTACAGCTGGTATAAGTTATACATCTTCTTGTATATAGTGATATGGAGCATGCTGGTATAACCTGGGTATCTCCTGTATATAATTATATATGTACAGCCTTTATAAGTTATACATCTTCCTGTATATAGTGATATGGACCATGCTGGTATAACCTGGGTATCTCCTGTATATAATTATATATGTACAGCCTTGTATAAGTTATACATCTTCCTGTATATAGTGATATGGACCATGCTGGTATAACCTGGGTATCTCCTGTATATAATTATATATGTACAGCTGGTATAACCTGGGTATCTCCTGTATATAATTATATATGTACAGCTGGTATAACCTGGGTATCTCCTGTATATAATTATATATGTACAGCTGGTATAAGTTATACATCTTCTTGTATATAGTGATATGGAGCATGCTGGTATAACCTGGGTATCTCCTGTATATAATTATATATGTACAGCTGGTATAACCTGGGTATCTCCTATATATAATTATATAAGTACAGCTGGTATAAGTTATATATCTTCTTGTATATAGTGATATGGAGCATGCTGGTATAACCTGGGTATCTCCTGTATATAATTATATATGTACAGCTGGTATAACCTGGGTATCTCCTATATATAATTATATAAGTACAGCTGGTATAAGTTATATATCTTCTTGTATATAGTGATATGGAGCATGCTGGTATAACCTGGGCATCTCCTGTATATAATTATATATGTACAGCTGGTATAAGTTATACATCTTCTTGTATATAGTGATATGGAGCATGCTGGTATAACCTGGGCATCTCCTGTATATAATTATATATGTACAGCTGGTATAAGTTATACATCTTCTGTATATAGTGATATGGAGCATGCTGGTATAACCTGGGCATCTCCTGTATATAATTATATATGTACAGCTGGTATAAGTTATACATCTTCTGTATATAGTGATATGGAGCATGCTGGTATAACCTGGGTATCTCCTGTATATAATTATATATGTACAGCTGGTATAAGTTATACATCTTCTTGTATATAGTGATATGGAGCATGCTGGTATAACCTGGGTATCTCCTGTATATAATTATATATGTACAGCTGGTATAAGTTATACATCTTCTTGTATATAGTGATATGGAGCATGCTGGTATAACCTGGGTATCTCCTGTATATAATTATATATGTACAGCTGGTATAACCTGGGCATCTCCTGTATATAATTATATATGTACAGCTGGTATAACCTGGGCATCTCCTGTATATAATTATATATGTACAGCTGGTATAACCTGGGCATCTCCTGTATATAATTATATATATACAGATGGTATAAGTTATACATCTTCTTGTATATAGTGATATGGGCCATGCTGGTATAACCTGGGTATCTCCTGTATATAATAATATATCTACAGCTGGTATAAGTTATACATCTTCTTGTATACAGTGACATGGAGCATGCTGGTATAACCTGGGCATCTCATGTATATAATGATATATATACAGCTAGTATTAGTTACACTGTTTTACTTCTTAGTTGCTCCTCAGCATTCATATGAAGCCATTATGTACACTTTAAATACTGAAGCAATAGAAACAGAAAATCACATTTTTTTTAATGATTATTCTCTTTTTCCACTTTTAGAAAAGACGACAGCGCCTCCCACTCAGCCATATTGTCTTCTATCTCTCATTAATGAAATAATTCTGGCAAGAAATCTATAACATTCTGAAAATAATTGCACAGTAAAATAGACACTGAATATCATAAAATCTCTGAATATGTATAATAAGTAATATGACTTTTTATGTGCGGAAAGTAGCAATTAAGAGAAAGACACGAAGAGGATTTTGAGTCATCTGTGTTAATTATGAGACATATTCTTAACATTAGGCTTAATGAATCCATTATTGATAATTAGTTATGTTTGGTGGAGATCATAGTTTGTGACTTAAGTTTGACATAAATAATAATAGTCATTAATTGCTGCAACCATATTTAGTATTTATGGGGCAAGGGCTCTTTTTTTTCTTGCATACTCCAGAGCTGCACTCACTATTCTGCTGGTGCAGCCACTGTGTACATACATTACATTACTTATCCTGTACTGATCCTGAGTTGCATCCAGTATTATACTCCAGAGCTGCACTCACTATTCTGCTGGTGCAGTCACTGTGTAGATACATTACTTATCCTGTACTGTTCCTGAGTTGCATCCAGTATTATACTCCAGAGCTGCACTCACTATTCTGCTGGTGCAGTCACTGTGTACATACATTACTTATCCTGTACTGAACCTGAGTTACATCCTGTATTATACTCCAGAGCTGCACTCACTATTCTGCTGGTGCAGTCACTGTGTACATACATTACTTATCCTGTACTGATCCTGAGTTACATCCTGTATTATACTCCAGAGCTGTACTCACTATTCTGCTTGTGCAGTCACTGTGTACATACATTACATAACTCATCCTGTACTGATCCTGAGTTACATCCTGTATTATACTCCAGAGCTGCACTCACTGTTCTTCTGGTGAAGTCATTGTGTACATATATTACTTATCCTGTACTGATCCTGAGTTGCATCCAGTATTATACTCCAGAGCTGCACTCACTATTCTGCTGGTGCAGTCACTGTGTACATACATTACTTATCCTGTACTGATCCTGAGTTACATCCTGTATTATACTCCAGAGCTGAACTCACTATTCTGCTGGTGCAGCCACTGTGCACATACATTACATTACTTATCCTGCACTGATCCTGAGTTGCATTCAGTATTATACTCCAGAGCTGCACTCACTATTCTGCTGGTGCAGTCACTGTGTAGATACATTACTTATCCTGTACTGATCCTGAGTTACATCCTGTATTATACTCCAGAGCTGCACTCACTATTCTGCTAGTGCAGTCACTGTGTACATGTATTACTTATCCTGTACTGACCCTGAGTTACATCCTGTATTATACTCCAGAGTTGTACTCACTATTCTGCTGGTGCAGTCACTGTGTACATACATTACATTACTTATCCTGTACTGATCCTGAGTTACATCCTGTATTATACTCCAGAGCTGCACTCACTGTTCTTCTGGTGAAGTCATTGTGTACATATATTACTTATCCTGTACTGATCCTGAGTTGCATCCAGTATTATACTCCAGAGCTGCACTCACTATTCTGCTGGTGCAGTCACTGTGTACATACATTACTTATCCTGTACTGATCCTGAGTTACATCCTGTATTATACTCCAGAGCTGAACTCACTATTCTGCTGGTGCAGCCACTGTGTACATACATTACATTACTTATCCTGTACTGATCCTGAGTTACATCCTGTATTATACTCCAGAGCTGCACTCACTGTTCTTCTGGTGGAGTCACTGTGTACATACATTACATTACTTATCCTGTACTGATCCTGAGTTATATCCTGTATTATACTCCAGAGCTGCACTCACTATTCTGCTGGTGCAGTCACTGTGTACATACATTACATTACTTATCCTGTACTGATCCTGAGTTACATCCTGTATTATACTCCAGAGCTGCACTCACTATTCTGCTGACGCAGTCACTGTGTACATACATTACATTACTTATCCTGTACTGATCCTGAGTTACAGCCTGTATTATACTCCAGAGCTGCACTCACTATTCTGCTGTCAGAGTTACTGTGTACATACATTATATTACTTATCCTGTACTGATCCTGAGTTACAGCCTGTATTATACTCCAGAGCTGCACTCACTATTCTGCTGTCGGAGTCACTGTGTACATACATTACTTATCCTGTACTTATCCTGAGTTACATCCTGCATTATACTCCAGAGCTGTACTCACTATTCTGCTGGTGCAGTCACTGTGTACATACATTACATTAGTTATCCTGTACTGATCCTGAGTTACATCCTGTATTATACTCCAGAGCTGCACTCACTATTCTGCTGGTGCAGTCTCTGTGTACATTACATTAATTATCCTGTACTGATCCTGAGTTACATCATGTATTATACTCCAGAGCTGCACTCACTATTCTGCTGGTGGAGTCACTATGTACATACATTACTTATCCTGTACTGATCCTGAGTTGCATCCAGTATTATACTCCAGAGCTGCACTCACTATTCTGCTGGTGCAGTCACTGTGTACATACATTACATTACTTATTCTGTACTGATCCTGAGTTGCATCCAGTATTATACTCCAGAGCTGCACTCACTGTTCTTCTGGTGGAGTCATTGTGTAAATATATTACTTATCCTGTACTGATCCTGAGTTGCATCCTGTATTATACTCCAGAGCTGCACTCACTATTCTGCTGGTGCAGTCACTGTGTACATACATTACATTACTTATCCTGTACTGATCCTGAGTTACATCCTGTATTATACTCCAGAGCTGCACTCACTATTCTGCTGGTGGAGTCACTGTGTACATACATTACATTACTTATCCTGTACTGATCCTGAGTTACATCCTGTTTTATACTCCAGAGCTGCACTCACTATTCTGCTGGTGGAGTCACTGTGTACATACATTACATTACTTATCCTGTACTTATCCTGAGTTACAGCCTGTATTATACTCCAGAGCTGCACTCACTATTCTGCTGTCAGAGTTACTGTGTGCATACATTACATTACTTATCCTGAACTGATCCTGAGTTACAGCCTGTATTATGCTCCAGAGCTGCACTCACTATTTTGCTGTCAGAGTCACTGTGTACATACATTACATATCCTGTACTTATCCTGAGTTACATCCTGCATTATACTCCAGAGCTGTACTCACTATTCTGCTGGTGCAGTCACTGTGTACATACATTACATTACTTATCCTGTACTGATCCTGAGTTGCATCCAGTATTATACTCCAGAGCTGCACTCACTATTCTGCTGGTGCAGTCACTGTGTACATACATTACTTATCCTGTACTGATCCTGAGTTACATCCTGTATTATTACTCCAGAGCTGAACTCACTATTCTGCTGGTGCAGCCACTGTGTACATACATTACATTACTTATCCTGTACTGATCCTGAGTTACATCCTGTATTATACTCCAGAGCTGCACTCACTGTTCTTCTGGTGGAGTCACTGTGTACATACATTACATTACTTATCCTGTACTGATCCTGAGTTATATCCTGTATTATACTCCAGAGCTGCACTCACTATTCTGCTGGTGCAGTCACTGTGTACATACATTACATTACTTATCCTGTACTGATCCTGAGTTACATCCTGTATTATACTCCAGAGCTGCACTCACTATTCTGCTGACGCAGTCACTGTGTACATACATTACATTACTTATCCTGTACTGATCCTGAGTTACAGCCTGTATTATACTCCAGAGCTGCACTCACTATTCTGCTGGTGCGAGTCACTGTGTACATACATTACATTACTTATCCTGTACTGATCCTGAGTTACAGCCTGTATTATACTCCAGAGCTGCACTCACTATTCTGCTGTCAGAGTCACTGTGTACATTACATTACTTATCCTGTACTGATCCTGAGTTACATCCTGTATTATACTCCAGAGCTGCACTCACTATTCTGCTGGTCGAGTCACTGTGTACATACATTACATTATTCCTGTACTGATCCTGAGTTACATCCTGCATTATACTCCAGAGCTGCACTCACTATTCTGCTGGTGCAGTCACTGTGTACATACATTACATATATCCTGTACTGATCCTGAGTTACATCCTGTATTATACTCCAGAGCTGCACTCACTATTCTGCTGGTGCAGTCACTGTGTACATACATTACTTATCCTGTACTGATCCTGAGTTACATCCTGTATTATACTCCAGAGCTGCACTCACTATTCTGCTGGTGCAGTCACTGTGTACATACATTACTTATCCTGTACTGATCCTGAGTTACATCCTGTATTATACTCCAGAGCTGCACTCACTATTCTGCTGGTGCAGTCACTGTGTACATACATTACTTATCCTGTACTGATCCTGAGTTACATCCTGTATTATACTCCAGAGCTGCACTTCACTATTCTGCTGGTGCAGTCA
Source organism: Bufotes viridis (assembly GCA_033119425.1). Classification (NCBI taxonomy): domain Eukaryota; kingdom Metazoa; phylum Chordata; class Amphibia; order Anura; family Bufonidae; genus Bufotes; species Bufotes viridis. Next base: position 439,829,387 of record CM065592.1, read on the forward strand.
CTGTGTACATACATTACTTATCCTGGACTGATCCTGAGTTACATCCTGTATTATACTCCAGAGCTGCACTCACTATTCTGCTGGTGCAGTCACTGTGTACATACATTACTTATCCTGTACTGATCCTGAGTTACATCCTGTATTATACTCCAGAGCTGCACTCACTATTCTGCTGGTGCAGTCACTGTGCATACATTACATTACTTATCCTGTACTGATCCTGAGTTACATCCTGTATTATACTCCAGAGCTGCACTCACTATTCTGCTGGTGCAGTCACTGTGTACATACATTACTTATCCTGTACTGATCCTGAGTTACATCCTGTATTATACTCCAGAGCTGCACTCACTATTCTGCTGGTGCAGTCACTGTGTACATACATTACTTATCCTGTACTGATCCTGAGTTACATCCTGTATTATACTCCAGAGCTGCACTCACTATTCTGCTGGTGCAGTCACTGTGTACATACATTACATTACTTATCCTGTACTGATCCTGAGTTACATCCTGTATTATACTCCAGAGCTGCACTCACTATTCTGCTGGTGCAGTCACTGTGTACATACATTACATTACTTATCCTGTACTGATCCTGAGTTACATCCTGTATTATACTCCAGAGCTGCACTCACTATTCTGCTGGTGCAGTCACTGTGTACATACATTACATTACTTATCCTGTACTGATCCTGAGTTACATCCTGTATTATACTCCAGAGCTGCACTCACTATTCTGCTGACGCAGTCACTGTGTACATACATTACATTACTTATCCTGGTACTGATCCTGAGTTACATCCTGTATTATACTCCAGAGCTGCACTCACTATTCTGCTGTCGGAGTCACTGTGTACATACATTACATTACTTATCCTGTACTGATCCTGAGTTACATCCTGTATTATACTCCAGAGCTGCACTCACTATTCTGCTGGTCGGAGTCACTGTGTACATACATTACATTACTTATCCTGTACTGATCCTGAGTTACATCCTGTATTATACTCCAGAGCTGCACTCACTATTCTGCTGGTCGAGTCACTGTGCATACATTACATTACTTATCCTGTACTGATCCTGAGTTACATCCTGTATTATACTCCAGAGCTGCACTCACTATTCTGCTGGTGCAGTCACTGTGTACATACATTACATTACTTATCCTGTACTGATCCTGAGTTACATCCTGTATTATACTCCAGAGCTGCACTCACTATTCTGCTGGTGCAGTCACTGTGTACATACATTACATTACTTATCCTGTACTGATCCTGAGTTACATCCTGTATTATACTCCAGAGCTGCACTCACTATTCTGCTGGTGGAGTCACTGTGTACATACATTACATTACTTATCCTGTACTGATCCTGAGTTGCATCCTGTATTATACTCCAGAGCTGCACTCACTATTCTGCTGGTCAGAGTCACTGTGTACATACATTACATTACTTATCCTGTACTGATCCTGAGTTACATCCTGTATTATACTCCAGAGCTGCACTCACTATTCTGCTGGTGCAGTCACTGTGTACATACATTACATTACTTATCCTGTACTGATCCTGAGTTACATCCTGTATTATACTCCAGAGCTGCACTCACTATTCTGCTGGTGCAGTCACTGTGTACATACATTACATTACTTATCCTGTACTGATCCTGAGTTACATCCTGTATTATACTCCAGAGCTGCACTCACTATTCTGCTGGTGCAGTCACTGTGTACATACATTACATTACTTATCCTGTACTGATCCTGAGTTACAGCCTGTATTATACTCCAGAGCTGCACTCACTATTCTGCTGGTGCAGAGTCACTGTGTACATACATTACATTACTTATCCTGTACTGATCCTGAGTTACAGCCTGTATTATACTCCAGAGCTGCACTCACTATTCTGCTGGTCAGAGTCACTGTGCTACATTACATTACTTATCCTGTACTGATCCTGAGTTACATCCTGTATTATACTCCAGAGCTGCACTCACTATTCTGCTGTTGCAGTCACTGTGCATACATTACATTACTTATCCTGTACTGATCCTGAGTTACATCCTGTATTATACTCCAGAGCTGCACTCACTATTCTGCTGGTGCAGTCACTGTGTACATACATTACATTACTTATCCTGTACTGATCCTGAGTTACATCCTGTATTATACTCCAGAGCTGCACTCACTATTCTGCTGGTGGAGTCACTGTGTCACATTACATTACTTATCCTGTACTGATCCTGAGTTACATCCTGTATTATACTCCAGAGCTGCACTCACTATTCTGCTGGTGGAGTCACTGTGTACATACATTACTTATCCTGTACTGATCCTGAGTTACATCCTGTATTATACTCCAGAGCTGCACTCACTATTCTGCTGGTGCAGTCACTGTGTACATACATTACATTACTTATCCTGTACTGATCCTGAGTTACATCCTGTATTATACTCCAGAGCTGCACTCACTATTCTGCTGGTGCAGTCACTGTGTACATACATTACATTACTTATCCTGTACTGATCCTGAGTTACATCCTGTATTATACTCCAGAGCTGCACTCACTATTCTGCTGGTGCAGTCACTGTGTACTACATTACATTACTTATCCTGTACTGATCCTGAGTTACATCCTGTATTATACTCCAGAGCTGCACTCACTATTCTGCTGGTGCAGTCACTGTGTACATACATTACATTACTATCCTGTACTGATCCTGAGTTACATCCTGTATTATACTCCAGAGCTGCACTCACTATTCTGCTGGTGCAGTCACTGTAGTACATACATTACTTATCCTGTACTGATCCTGAGTTACATCCTGTATTATACTCCAGAGCTGCACTCACTATTCTGCTGGTGCAGTCACTGTGTACATACATTACTTATCCTGTACTGATCCTGAGTTACATCCTGTATTATACTCCAGAGCTGCACTCACTATTCTGCTGGTGCAGTCACTGTGTACATACATTACTTATCCTGTACTGATCCTGAGTTACATCCTGTATTATACTCCAGAGCTGCACTCACTATTCTGCTGGTGCAGTCACTGTGTACATACATTACATTACTTATCCTGTACTGATCCTGAGTTACATCCTGTATTATACTCCAGAGCTGCACTCACTATTCTGCTGGTGCAGTCACTGTGTACATATACATTACTTATCCTGTACTGATCCTGAGTTACATCCTGTATTATACTCCAGAGCTGCACTCACTATTCTGCTGGTGCAGTCACTGTGTACATACATTCATTACTTATCCTGTACTGATCCTGAGTTACATCCTGTATTATACTCCAGAGCTGCACTCACTATTCTGCTGGCGCAGTCACTGTGTACATACATTACATTACTTATCCTGTACTGATCCTGAGTTACATCCTGTATTATACTCCAGAGCTGCACTCACTATTCTGCTGTGCGAGTCACTGTGTACATACATTACATTACTTATCCTGTACTGATCCTGAGTTACATCCTGTATTATACTCCAGAGCTGCACTCACTATTCTGCTGGCGCAGTCACTGTGTACATACATTACTTATCCTGTACTGATCCTGAGTTACATCCTGCATTATACTCCAGAGCTGCACTCACTATTCTGCTGGTGCAGTCACTGTGTACATACATTACATTATTATCCTGTACTGATCCTGAGTTACATCCTGTATTATACTCCAGAGCTGCACTCACTATTCTGCTGGTGCAGTCACTGTGTACATACATTACATTATCCTGTACTGATCCTGAGTTACATCCTGTATTATACTCCAGAGCTGCACTCACTATTCTGCTGGTGCAGTCACTGTGTACATACATTACTTATCCTGTACTGATCCTGAGTTACATCCTGTATTATACTCCAGAGCTGCACTCACTATTCTGCTGGTGCAGTCACTGTGTACATACATTACTTATCCTGTACTGATCCTGAGTTACATCCTGTATTATACTCCAGAGCTGCACTCACTATTCTGCTGGTGCAGTCACTGTGTACATACATTACTTATCCTGTACTGATCCTGAGTTACATCCTGTATTATACTCCAGAGCTGCACTCACTATTCTGCTGGTGCAGTCACTGTGTACATACATTACTTATCCTGTACTGATCCTGAGTTACATCCTGTATTATACTCCAGAGCTGCACTCACTATTCTGCTGGTGCAGTCACTGTGTACATACATTACATTACTTATCCTGTACTGATCCTGAGTTACATCCTGTATTATACTCCAGAGCTGCACTCACTATTCTGCTGGTGCAGTCACTGTGTACATACATTACATTACTTATCCTGTACTGATCCTGAGTTACATCCTGTATTATACTCCAGAGCTGCACTCACTATTCTGCTGGTGCAGTCACTGTGTACATACATTACATTACTTATCCTGTACTGATCCTGAGTTACAGCCTGTATTATACTCCAGAGCTGCACTCACTATTCTGCTGGTCGCAGTCACTGTGTACATACATTACATACTTATCCTGTACTGATCCTGAGTTACATCCTGTATTATACTCCAGAGCTGCACTCACTATTCTGCTGGTGGAGTCACTGTGTACATACATTACATTACTTATCCTGTACTGATCCTGAGTTACATCCTGTATTATACTCCAGAGCTGCACTCACTATTCTGCTGGTGCAGTCACTGTGTACACATTACATTACTTATCCTGTACTGATCCTGAGTTACATCCTGTATTATACTCCAGAGCTGCACTCACTATTCTGCTGGTGCAGTCACTGTGTACATACATTACATTACTTATCCTGTACTGATCCTGAGTTACATCCTGTATTATACTCCAGAGCTGCACTCACTATTCTGCTGGTGCAGGTCACTGTGTACATACATTACATTACTTATCCTGTACTGATCCTGAGTTGCATCCTGTATTATACTCCAGAGCTGCACTCACTATTCTGCTGGTGGAGTCACTGTGTACATACATTACTTATCCTGTACTGATCCTGAGTTGCATCCTGCATTATACTCCAGAGCTGCACTCACTATTCTGCTGGTGCAGTCACTGTGTACATACATTACATTAGTTATCCTGTACTGATCCTGAGTTACATCCTGTATTATACTCCAGAGCTGCACTCACTATTCTGCTGGTGCAGTCACTGTGCATACATTACATTACTTATCCTGTACTGATCCTGAGTTACATCCTGTATTATACTCCAGAGCTGCACTCACTATTCTGCTGGTGGAGTCACTGTGTACATACATTACTTATCCTGTACTGATCCTGAGTTACATCCTGTATTATACTCCAGAGCTGTACTTACTATTCTGCTGGTGCAGTCACTGTGTACATACATTACTTATCCTGTACTGATCCTGAGTTACATCCTGTATTATACTCCAGAGCTGCACTCACTATTCTGCTGGTGCAGTCACTGTGTACATACATTACTTATCCTGGACTGATCCTGAGTTACATCCTGTATTATACTCCAGAGCTGCACTCACTATTCTGCTGGTGCAGTCACTGTGTACATACATTACTTATCCTGTACTGATCCTGAGTTACATCCTGTATTATACTCCAGAGCTGCACTCACTATTCTGCTGGTGCAGTCACTGTGTACATACATACATTACTTATCCTGTACTGATCCTGAGTTACATCCTGTATTATACTCCAGAGCTGCACTCACTATTCTGCTGGTGCAGTCACTGTGTACATACATTACTTATCCTGTACTGATCCTGAGTTACATCCTGTATTATACTCCAGAGCTGCACTTACTATTCTGCTGGTGCAGTCACTGTGTACATACATTACTTATCCTGTACTGATCCTGAGTTACATCCTGTATTATACTCCAGAGCTGCACTCTCTATTCTGCTGGCGCAGTCACTGTGTACATACATTACTTATCCTGGACTGATCCTGAGTTACATCCTGTAATATTCTCCAGAGCTGCACTCACTATTCTGCAGGTGCAGTCACTGTGTGCATACATTACTTATCCTGTACTGATCCTGAGTTATATCCTGTATTATACTCCAGAGCTGCACTCACTATTCTGCAGAAGGAGTCAATGTTAGTTTACTTCTCAGGCATCAGTGCTTATATCTTACAGCATTCCCTGCTGTTTCAGAGTCTGCAGACCTGTGTCTGATCGGAGTCCCCAGAATGGTTCTTAGATGTTTGTGGATTTGCTCTTTTAGTTGTGTCTGTCTAGTATTTTGTAGGATTTGTCCGGTAGATGTTACTTTGTTGTTGGGGTTTAGTACTGGTCGCAGTAACCGGGTTCTGATTACGGAGCGATCAGATGTTATTATAACTCCATCATCACCGGTAATCAGCAGGAGAAGCAGACATTATGTTTATGGCTTCAATACCAGCTGGAAGATGTCCCAGAACATATAAAGGCTCCGCTCTGCGCTGACGGGTAAGAGATTATGTTATGCTTTTGATTTTACATTAGAATTAGAGATGAGTGAATTTAAAAAAATTCGATTAGCGGGTTCGCCGAATGTTTGGGAAAAAATTTGGCTCGATACTAATTTATTTGCGGCAAATCGCATAAAAAGCGTCTATTTCCTGGCTGCAGAGAGCCTTTATAGGGACGTAGAACACTGTGCATTGCAGTAACACGCATAGGGAGTCTACCGTGGTAGTGAAATAATACTGTGAGTTCGTATGACACGCAGATGACAGGCGTCGCTCTTAGAATCACTGTACACTTCACTTATTTGGGCAGTCACGGGGCCAAAACTGACCAAATAACTCAAGTGTGAACGCAGCCTTACAGGTCGATGTTAGCGCCAAGAAGAAGCGCACTCCTTTTACACTGACGTCAGCTAAATCCACATAGATGTCTACAGAACCTGTTCTATTAAACGCTTATACAAGTAGAGCCACCGACAGAGAGGAGAGGGTGTCAGCAGTAAGGTTGTGTTGACATCACTGATTATTTTGCCCTTCATCTGATCTGTCAGAACAATAACCCCCAAAAAACGGATCCTGTCTGTAGAGCATGCGCCTTTACTCGGTCAGCATTTGGTCAATAATGCATCAGTATTGCTAAAGGCAAAAAAAAAGGAGTGGATCCAAAACAGAGATGAAACACGAATGAGTGGCCCAATGACATAGTGCAGAGGTGGCAGCAGCATCAGGAGACCACAGAGTGGCAAGGAAACATAGTGTGGAGGTGGCAGCAGCATCAGGAGACCACAAAGTGACCCGGTGACCCGAGTGTGGAGTTGGGTGGCAATAACAGTTCCCGCTGAAGTTGGTGGGAGTAAGAAGGAGCACTTGGCATCAGATTTGGGGCATCAGAATTAGAATAGTAGCTGAGGCAGGTAGTCAGAAGAAACCGGTCTCTTTTGTCAAACTGTTGGTGTGGCACCATGGATGATCTAGTCTCATGCATCAGGCATTGGTGGGTGGAAATCCTGGCTGATCCACGCCTGATTCATCTTGACAAAGGTCAGTCTCTCCACATTTTGGGTGGACAGGCAAGTTCTTCTTGGGGTAACTATGGCCCCCGGCACACTAAACACCTGCTCTCATGCCATACTACTGGCCGGGCAGGACAGCTTTTACAGGGCAAACTCTGCTAGTTGCTAATACACATACACCAAAAAGGGCTGTCATTTTCGCCCTTCACCACACAACGGCTAATAAGCCCTTTTTCCCACTAATAAAATGCTTTAGAACATATAACTGCACCGCACAAGGGCAAATAATACATAGAAATATTTCCTAGTAATAAGCCCTGTTAGTGGCTGTATCACACAGCACTTGCACCCCAATAACAAGAACGGTTTGCTGGAATGACAGAGCTGTATGATGGCAATTTGAATCCTCAGTCAGTGCAGCAAGGTGTAATAGGATTGTTCCTATCACCCAGGCTGTAACCTTCCCTACTGAACCCTGTTCTACAGAAATACTGTGGAATGATTCCTCCCTATCCTTTCCCTGCACTTATAAATCATTTTTTCACCATAATCCAGTCTTTCCTAGCACTGTCCCTAGCGCCTGCTGACGTCTCTCCCTGCACTAAGTACACTGGCAGAATCCAAGATGGCTGAGGCTATTTATAGGGCTGTGACATCACAGGGCTGGCTGCTGATTGGCTGCATGCATGGCATTATGGGTGATCCCGCCTTCCCAGTTCTTTGCTCCATGTCCTCAAACATGCAGAAATCATTTTAGGAAAAAATGCAATTCGGATTCGGTGCGACTCAGATTTTTACTGAAATTCGGATGGAATTCCACTTCATCAGCTTCGATTCGCTCATCTCTAATTAGAATGATGGCTTCCAAACTCTGGGTCTCCAGCAGCGCGAGAACTGCAAATCCCAGCATGCCTTGACACCCAGAGGCTGATTCACTTAATGTTTGCCCATATCCCTAAATATCATCTGCTCAGTTCTATATTTTTGATCATGTAGTCGCCATAGCTGAGCCCCTTATGGGGCGGACCCACTAAATGTGTTCCTATGCAAGGAATCGGGCATTTCAATTAAAGAATTAAAGCAAAATAAATGCAATACAAATAGTTGTTGTGTTTTATGTAAATTCCCTTTCCTCCCTGGTAGCGCCCCCTGCTGTTTATCCCTCCGGCCCACCTTCTCCTGCAGTGGACTGGCACACTCTGTGCTCTCTGCTTCCTTCTCTGGAGTGATCTCCTAGGCCGCAGGTGAAGCAGCCCAGACACTTCCATCCATCTCCACTTATCTCTATCTCTCTCTAGACGGCAGAGAAGGAAACTGTAGGTGCATCATGTACCATGTGTATCTCTGGGGCAGGGGAGGAGGGGGTTAACTACATCTAATTGCAGTGTATCCCTGCAGCTTTAAGAGCTGCTGCCCACCCATAGAAAGGGAAGAAAGTCCTCCAATATACTTTAATATCCTTCAGTTCATCTTTGTTTTTATAAGATATCTGCTTGCTGTCAGTGACTGAGAACATTCTATATTACATCCACAGGAGGTGACTCTCTCCAGATGTAATACTTCTTACAGATACAGTTACAATTTATTACAACATTACTCTCGAAGTGAAGAGATGACAGCCGCACACGTGCAGCCGCCCTCCGTTCCCCACTATGGGAGTTAGAAAAATAGCTGAGCATGCATGCGCGGCCACCCTATGTTCACCCCTATGGGAGTACCAAAAATAGCTGAGCATAGATGCGTGGCCACCCTATGTTCACCCCTACGGGAGTACCAAAAATAGCTGAGCAGCATGCGCGGCCACCCTATGTTCATCCCTATGGGAGTACCAAAAATAGCTGAGCATGCATGCGCGGCCACCCTATGTTCATCCCTATGGGAGTACCAAAAATAGCTGAGCACACATGCGCGGCCACCCTATGTTCATCCCTATGGGAGTACCGAAATAGTAAAGTGCGCATGTGCAGCCACCCTCCGTTCCCCACTATGGGAGTACCAAAAATAGCTGAGCTTGCATGTGCAGCCATACCCTGATCACCAAAAAATAGACAAGCGTGCATGCACAGCCTCCCTCTGTTCACCCTTATGGGAGTACCTAAAATAGCTAAGCATGCATGTGTGGCCACCCTCTGTTGACCCTTATGGGAGTACCTAAAATAGCTGAGCATGCATGTGCGACCACCCTCTGTTCACCCTTATGGGAGTACCTAAAATAGCTGAGCATGCATGTGCGGCCACCCTCTGTTCACCCTTATGGGAGTACCTAAAATAACTGAGCATGCATGTGCGGCCACCCTCTGTTCACCCTTATGGGAGTACCTAAAATAACTGAGCATGCATGTGCGGCCACCCTCTGTTCACCACTATCGAAGTACCAAAAATAGCCATCAATGCCCTGGCTAGGCCTACCCCTTTAAGAAAACCGTTTTTTCTCTAGAAATGCCCTGCCTGATTATTTTTTCACAATCACTCCCCCCCCCCCCCAAAGTAAAAGATGTGCCCCCAATAATACCGCCTCCAGAGGTGATTAGGAGCGAGATAGCAGAAGATTCCATTTGGATAAACTTCAGTTTCGGGAATCATCTCTTTAATTTCAAGAGGAAATGAGACATAAAATAAATATTAGAAATGGTGACGGATACAAAATCGAGGAAAGGGAGAGATGACGGGAAACTCAAGAGAGAAAAAAACTCTGCGCAATTAGAAAAAAAAAAGCATTTACTTAATGAAGGCATTTGCATATTTTTAAATGTGTCCCCCTGGATTTCACGTCAAATAAACTCAGCGCAGATGAGAATTAATGGAACGGAACGTTGAGGTTCCGATAAATAATATACGCCGGGTCTTCCTGGAATCCGAGGACTTGGTGACCGATCGCTAAAAATAACTCACGACGCGACCTCCGATTTGCTATCGCTGAGCCCTATAATAGTGCGGCGGTGGGAGCGTGTCCTCGGGCCGCTCTCTGCCAGGGATTTTCTCTTCGTTGACTTTTCGCTCCGGATTTTCACTTTATTCCTCGAAGAGAATGGCACTTTGACTTCACAGTCGACCAATTAAGTCATTTTAGGCTTTCCGCGCCAATAACACATCTAAAAATAATGGCGACTGAACCTCCTGCAAGCAAAGGGAGTTACGACTCTACAATCGAGGGGTAACAGTCAGCATGTAGGGGGAATGCTAGATTATTTAACCCCTCAACGACCTGCCATAGCCCCATCTCCACATTTATGGCACATTGATTGGATATTGCTCAGCTACTCCAATCTCAAGAGTGGGGCCCAAATGTGAAGCGTTGCATGCGCTGCGTCCTTTCATTGGCTCCTATGGGACAGTCAAAAGTAGCCGAGCAAACTTATGTCAGAAGAGAATGGAGGGGAGGGGAGGCCATGCTTCCGCTGCCACCCGTCCACTCCGTGCAATGGGGTTTTCCAAAAACAGCAGATCCATCGCCTGAAATGGAGAAAGCTGCGCGGCTCGCTCTTCATTCACATTGGTGCCCGTCCCTGAGATAGGGGCAGATCCATATGCTATGTTATAAGTATCCAGATTCGGACAACCCCTTTAAGTACCCTTAATTTTTTTTTCCATTGACATATTTCAAGAGTCATAACTTTTTGAAATCTTTTCTCAGACGAAGCCTGTTTTGAATTGTAGCTCTTTGGAGAACATATCATTTATCGATCTTTATTCTACGGGTTGTTAACAAATTCATATATTTTTTTAATTTTTTATATATAATTTCTCATGCAAACGGTTTTTTTCTTAAATGTACTTGGGAATTGGGATGCGGGGGGTTAATAGACTGACAGAGTCCCTGCCCAATGTCAATCTCCTTAGATGCTGCGGTCTCTATGGACTGCAGCACAGCCATGGTCTCACTAGCGGATTACAGGGGAAGTGCCCAGGTCTGGCCCAGGTCCTCTGAGGACTACTCTCTGCACCGTACCAGGCATTCAGGAATCAAGCATTGCAACACCCTTGACAAAATCAGCTGGTGCCAGGGGCCACAGACCGGCACCGCTCATACAATGAAGTTGTCCAAAGGATACAGCCCCCTATATGTAGAACACTAGTGGACCAGCCTTCGGTATAGGACATTATGGAATCAGTCCTACTACCAGCAGGCGTAGTGCAGAGACACACAGGAACAGCACCGGGTGTCATGGTGTGGGGCGTCATCAGCTATCATGGCTGTTCTCATGTGGCATTGGTGGAGGGAACATTGACCAGCCTTCAGCATGTCCAGGACATTATGGAATCAGTCCTACTACCAGCAGGCGTAGTGCAGAGACACACAGGACCAGCACCGGGTGTCACGGTGTGGGCTATCTTCAGCTACCATGGCTGTTCTCATGTGGCATTGGTGGAGGGGACATTGACCAGCCTTCAGCATGTCCAGGACATTGTGGAACCAGTCCTACTACCAGCAGGCGTAGTGCGGAGACACACAGGACCAGCACCGGTGTCATGGTGTGGGCTATCGTCAGCTACCATGACCGTTCTCATGTGGCATTGGTGGAGGGAACATTGACCAGCCTTCAGCATGTCCAGGACATTGTGGAACCAGTCCTACTACCAGCAGGCGTAGTGCGGAGACACACAGGAACAGCATCGGGTGTCATGGTGTGGGGCGCCATTAGCTACCATGGCCGTTCTCATGTGGCATTGGTGAAGGGGACATTGACCAGCCTTCAGCATGTCCAGGACATTATGGAATCAGTCCTACTACCAGCAGGCGTAGTGCAGAGACACACAGGAACAGCATCGGGTGTCATGGTGTGGGGCGCCATTAGCTACCATGGCTGTTCTCATGTGGCATTGGTGGAGGGAACATTGACCAGCCTTCAGCATGTCCAGGACATTGTGGAACCAGTCCTACTACCAGCAGGCGTAGTGCGGAGACACACAGGACCAGCATCGGATGTCACGGTGTGGGGCGCCATTAGCTATCATGGCCGTTCTCATGTGGCATTGGCAGAGGGAACATTGAACAGCCATTGGTATTTCCTTATTTGACTGAGTCAGGAGACGTGGTGTTCCAATAAGAATGCCACCACACACGGCCCACACCCCATAAGGTGTTCTTCAGGGTCTCCAGCAGCTCCCATGGTCAGCTCCATCACCAGATCTCTCCACCATCGAGAACATGTGGGACTGGATGGAGAGACGGATCTCCCATACACAGCAGCCAACAACCATTTTGGCTGAACTATGGGTCCACGCTCGAAGAGCTTGATGTGACCACAGGAGGACATCCAGCAGCACGTGTACGGCCGATACCATGCCAGAGGGGCAGCCACTATGGCAGCAAGGGGAGATGCCACCCAGTATTAATGTTACCCTGCCTCAACATATACCCTGGTGAACCCAAAATAAAGGGGGCACCACCCTGTGTGATCAGTGACCGAGCGCCACGAGCAGTTTACAGTTTGTCATCCTCAGCTCAATCGCATTACGTTTTCCAAGGAGCTCCTTTCTCATTTTCCACTAAGGTCTATCCAGCAATGGCCGCCGTGGACAATACGGTCTGTGGCACTGACTATGAAGAAGGAAGAACATATCTGATCACGGAGAAGACTTCTTCACTTTAGCAAGATCAATAGGTCTTCTTATGGCTGGAAATAACATCTGGATCCAGAAGGACTAAACCTGAAGAAGCCCAAAATATATCCAAAAGCATAAAAAAGAAAGAATTTACTGGTTCATGAAGTTACACTGATTCGAATCCAAAAATATCTAAAACTATAGAGAGATCGGGGGAGGGTTGAGGCACGGCTGAGAAGAGGAAGAGAGAGTTAAATGTAAAATGATGCACTTGAGATGATAATAGATTTCTCCAGAGCGCACGACGCGGAAAACACTGGAGGAAACGGGCAAAAAGGGCCAACGGTAAACTGATCTGCAGAAACCAGCGTCAGGCAGCTGCTGGCAAAGCAAGTAAGGTCTTCACAAAGGTCTAGATCTGGTCTGGACACCGTTCTTAAATAATGTGAAAGGAGATCAGTAGGTGGCAGAACTCAAGAACGGATCCAATGAATCCAGGGCCGCTCTGTATATGGATTTGTACTGTAAGATAAATGGACTTCTGCAACCGTGGCCAAACTGATGTCTATGGACAAAAATAGTCACTAACGGTCCATGTGAACAGCGCCACTCATGTGCACTGGCTACGGCTGGTACTGCAGCATGTCCTCAATGTGAACAGCGCCCCTCTTGTTTACAGGCAGTGGCTGGTACTGTAGCATGTCCTCAATGTGAACAGCGCCCCTGTTGTTTACAGGCAGTGGCTGGTACTGCAGCATGTCCTCAATGTGAACAGCGCCCCTGTTGTTTACAGGCAGTGGCTGGTATTGCAGCCTGTCCTCAATGTGAACAGCGCCCCTCATGTTTACAGGCAGTGGCTGGTATTGCAGCCTGTCCTCAATGTGAACAGCGCCCATCATGTTTACAGGCAGTGGCTGGTATTGCAGCATTTCCTGAATGTGAACAGCCCCCTCTTGTCTACAGGCATTGGCTGGTACTGCGGCATGTCCTCAATGTGAACAGCGCCCCTCTTGTTTACAGGCAGTGGCTGGTACTGCGGCATGTCCTCAATGTGAACAGCGCCCATTATGTTTACAGGCAGTGGCTGGTACTGCAGCATGTCCTCAATGTGAACAGCGCCCTCTTGTTTACAGGCAGTGGCTGGTATTGCAGCATGTCCTCAATGTGAACAGCGCCCCGTTGTTGCAGCATAGCTCCACTGAAATAAATTGGGCTATGCTGCAATACCACACACCCAATGAACAGGATCGGTGCTGCTTCTGATGACACAGTATAACCCGGCATGGAGTAATGTGAAGAGAATATAATACTTGTTATAATACTGTGGATATAAGAGGAGTCAGATGTCTCCTGATTTTTATAAATCAAACCACCGACAATTCTTAATGCGTGTGTGAACATGACGCGTTCTGTGATCTGTGAGCGCCAGAGATTGTCATCATGGTCCCCGGGGACTTCATGGATGGGAACAATTGCGGAGCGCAGCTCTGAAGGCTACAATGTCACACCGATTGTCACTCGTAATGGAGGCAGCCGCCCGGATCTCCATATCCGCTCTAAGCCGGGGGAAGGCTTAAAAATGCTTTAATTGGACTTGGGGATCAGAAATAGCGTTCAGTCAGCAGAACAATTCATGAGAGGGAGGCACAGGTCAGCGAGCAGCCGAGAATCCCATCTCGGAGAATCCTGTGCAACACAGGACACAAAGCTTTCAGGCCCGGTACCATCAAATGTGCGACCGGCAGACGGCAAATTAATGATTTCCATGGAAAACAGTCCTGTGAGCCTGCTGGGGAGGCCTATACGACACGACAGGCCTCCGATCACACAGGAGGCCTCCGGAGGACCCAAAATAGGAAGAAATGAATAAGATAAATGAACTGAGCAAGGAAGGGCAACAGGAGCACCAAATGTATTACTAAGGGCCCATGCACACGACCGTCCGTTTTTTTTGCTGTCCGTAAATTGTGGATTCTCAAAACACAGAAGCCGACATAGAACGGGCGGCCCATTATAGAGATGCCTATTCTTGTCCGCGCAAAACCGACAAGAATAGGACAAGTTATATCTTTTTTGTGGGGCTACGGAATGGACATACTCCGCGTGCTGCCTGCATCGTTTGCAGCCCCATTAAAGTGAATGGGTCCGCACCCGAGCCGCAAAAAGTGCGGCTCGATGGTCAGAACAACGGTCGTGTGCATGAGCCCTAAGCATCATGGTCCACCTTCTCCTGTCTTAGGCCTCATGCACACGACCGTTGTTTGTTTCCGCGTCTGTTCCGTTTTTTTTCACGGATAGGATGCTTCCCTTTTCATTTCAATGGGTCTGTCAAAAATGCAGATGGTCAACCGTTTTTGTTCCGTATCCGTGGTCTGTGTTTACATTCCGTCAAACCAATAGAGCATGTCCTATTTTTTTCACGTTTGCGGACAAGGATAGGCATTATTACAATGGATCTGCCCAAAAAACGGGTCCGCCAAAAAATAGGTCCGTCATCCGTTTTTTTGGGCGGACCCAAAACACATATGGTAGTGTGCATGAGGCCTTAGCAGGTGGACTGAGACGCTCAGTCCCTTCCCTCCTCACTGCCTAAATCCAGGTGGAGAAGGGAATCGTAGGCACATCGTATCGGGCACCAGATGTAGCGGAGGAAGGGGTTAACAAGAGCTAATAGCAATCCCTCCAGGAGATGCTGGAAGAGCTGCTGTCCCCCCACAGAGAGGAAAGATCGTCCTCCGGATTCCCGTTCAAAAGAGTTGCGAAGTTGTGCGATTAACCCTTTAAGCGGTGTCGATGGTCGATGATGTGTTTGTATAGCTTTTATAGTTTTTAAATAACTTTCTATTATCTAAAATTATAAATTTCTGCTGCTTTTTAACATCCTTTTGCATCTCGAATCATTACCGTTTTTGTAAAGGATATCTGCTTGCTGTCAGTGACTGAGAACACGCTACTTGAAATCCAGAGGAGGCGAATCTGCGCAGAACTAATGCTTCTCACGGATGTTACAATTTGTTACAATCATTTCCTGTTTGGGCCACGTTCACATCAGACGATCAGACCCCGTTTACTATAATAATTCGGTTTTCATTCTGGTGCCCGCTTTTTGGGCAGCTTTGTGTCCATTTTGCAGACCAACAGCCGTCATATAGCTGAAGGGGACCGTTTTTAACGTCCTTTCTTGGAAAGCCATCCATAAAAATACAGGGGGTCATTTATTATACTGAAATACGCCTATATTAGTTAGTTGCGTCGCTTTCTGCGACTTCCCCCCACCTACGCCAGTTCTAAAATTGTGGGAGTGGCGCGGAAGTGGACAGCCGGCCGGCCCGTCTCATTCACCATTTTCTACGTCTGGTTTAGGCGTTCTAAATGTAAGTCACCCCGGGAGCTGTCTTGTATTTAGAAGCAGCGGTAAATGCGCCAAAGTTATGGAGAAGCCGGCGCCTCCTTATAATTTCAGCGGATCCTCTAAAGACCGGCGTTTTTAACTTAATAAATGCGCCCCAAAGTCTGTTAAAAACTGAGCATTTTACCTTTTTTGATAGACTTTTTTTCAGTGTTGTGTGATTTCAGTTTAAGATATTTTGCTGCTTTCTAATGGTCTTTCTATTAAATTCTTTACTATTTGCATAATCCCCTGCTTGCCTTCAATGAATGGAAACCTTCACAGCTCATAGAAAGAGGTCTCTTGACTTAGAAAGGGCATATTTAAGTCCCTGGGTGGCGAAAGCGGTGAGGCCTCTACCTAAGAACTGCAGTGTTAGGCCTCGAGCACACGACCGTATGGCTTTTTCAGTATTTTGCAGTCTGTAAAAAATACGGGTGACGTCCGTATGCATTCCGTTTTTTTGTGGAACGGAACAGCTGGCTCCTGACAGAACAGTCCTATCCTTGTCCGTTATGCGGACAATAATAGGACATGTTCTATCTTTGAACGGAATGGAAAAACGAAAACGGAAGGCATACGGAGTATCTTCCATTTTTTTGGGATCCATTGAAATGAATGGTTCTGTATAGGGAACGCAAAAAACGGAAAAAAAATAAACATTTGTGTGCATGAGCCCTTAATAAGCAAGGGGCGCCCAAAGAAGTCGGGGAAAGGATGTGGTAGAGGAAATTGTCATTCTGGGGGTGACACTATGATAAAGGGCCCCCCATGGATCTCCTCTTTTCTAGTTACATTACCGCGCACCTAGTCCCGCTCACACAGCTGAGAATTCGCTACAATTTATCAATCTAGTTAAAGCCTCATGCACACGACCGTATTATTATTCTGCATCTGACCCATTTTTCGCCATTCCTTTCAAAGGGGCCACACAAAATTCGGATAACACACCATGTGCTGTTCGCATCCGTAAGTCTGTGCCTCAGGGGCACAAAAAACAAACAAAACAGAACATGTCCTACACTTGCCTGTTTCGGGGACAAGGTTAGGAAATTTCCACAGAAGGGCGAAAAAAATGGCAACATGCGCCCGGACGGTATCCCTCTCTTTCAGATCTGCGGTTAGCAGACCTCAAAACAAATATGGTCGTGTGGATGAGGCCCAGTCGCTTTAAAGGATAGCCTTCCTTATGTCCAAGACTAGAACGATACAATGTAACAAACCCATCAGGTTACTGAGTGGGAAAAAGTCACACAATCTTTTCATCCGTTTTTTTTATAGTTTTCTAGGGTTAGGCCTCATGCACACGACCGTTGTTTGTTTCTGCGTCCGTTCCGTTTTTTTTCACGGATAGGATGCTTCACCATTCATTTCAATGGGTCCGTCAAAAAATGCGGATGGTTAACCGTTTTTGTTCCGCATCCATGGTCCGTGTTTACCTTCCGTCAAAAAAATAGAGCATGTCCTATTTTTTTCACGTTTGCGGACAAGGATAGGCGTTATTACAATGGATCTTCCAAAAAAACGGATCCGTCAAAAAAAACGGTCCATCATCCGTTTTTTTTTGACGGACGCAAAATTTGCGGACGGAGCGGACGCGGAGGCAGGCAACGGTCGTGTGCATGTAGCCTAAGTCTCCAACTCTCCATACACACAACCTTAAAGGGGTCGGCCAAGCTCATATATTGGAGGCATATCCATCTGAGACACGCACCTATCTCTAGAATGCAGCCCAGAGAGAGAAGGAGAGCAAACTGCGCATGCGCGGCCGCTCTCCTTCCATTTCTTTGGGACCGCAGAAAATAGCCGAGCAGTGCCCGCGGCAATATTCGGAAGTCCCATAGTAATAAGGGCTCATGCACACAAACGAATCTTCTTTCTATGTCCTTTCCGTTGTTTTGCAGACCGTATGTGGAACCATTGATTTCAATGGGTCCAAAAAAAAAATGGAAGTGTGCATTCCGTTTCCGTATGTCCGTTCCGCAAATCAATAGAACATGTCTGCATTACGGCCAAGGAAAGGCAAAAATACTAAATGCACATGGTCGGACATCATCCATTTTTTGTAATTCCATGTTTTGCTGACCACAAAATACATACAGTCTTGTGCATGAGCCCTAAATGAGAAATTCACCGCGCAAGTGCGGCCACCGCTCCACTCATTTCTAAGCAAGTGATGGAAATATCGGAGCCAGTGCTCGGCTATAGAAAGGAATAAAGGGCGGCCACACATGCGCCGATCGCTCTCCTTCACTTTGAGGGCTACAGATACAAAGAGAAAAATCATTGCCACCGTAAATGGAGAAATCATTGTCAAAATTGCGAATTTTATGGTTTACTTGTATAAAATAATGCAAAATTTATTATTAAGATGCAGAGCTAAGCCGAAACCATCCGCATAAGACCTCCGGCCTGCTTCTCCACTAAGTTAGTGCTCCGAGCATCATTAAACCATTACACTCATCATCATCGACATCAGAATTAGGGGAAGAGGTTCGTGACCTGAAGTTGTTGTACAGTTGCAGTTGGACACTAAGTGGCCTCTTTACAGAGCATTTATTATTACTTAAATTACCACATAAAATAAAAATGAATATTAAAATCAGGCTTCACTAGCGGATAAATACAAGCACATTCTCGGGGGTCACCCCGGCTCAGAAAAATATGAACATATGGGAAGATACAGATGAACTATCAGGAGTTCTGAACAATTCCACTTAACCTTTCAAACGGTTCACTCTACAGTCCTAGACGGACATTAGTTATGCAAAACTTTTACTGCAGAGACGTTTTATACACTTATCATCAAATTAATGACGGCCATTGTCCGTAATTCAGTTGTTATGGAACAATTCATACGAACATCTATAGTGCAGTCATTATTTCTAAATTGTATCGTGCAGATATTTTGTAAAATAGGTTGAATACATTATAATATCCTTATATCATGTGCCTGGATCTGATGGAAATTTCATAAGATCACGAAAATATTACAACCATCACCAAAGATAATTATTAGGGATGAGCGAATCGACTTTACATGAAATATCCGAAGTCAATTTGCATAAAGCTTTCTTTTAATACTGTACGGGAAATGTTATTTTACAGTATAAATCAATTTATGAAGTTATTATGCAAAGTCTCGCGAGATTTTGCGAAGTAATACCTTCGGCTCATCGGAGCCAGTACATTCTAATACTGTACAGAGCGCTCGCTCCGTACAATATTGAAACAAAGTTTTTTGTGAATCGACTTCAGATTTTTCACACGTCGATTCGCTAATCCCTAATAATAATATTACAATACTGCCCCTATGTACAAGAATATAACTACTATAATACTGCTCCTATGTACAAGAATATAACTACTATACTACTGCCCCCTATATGCAGAATATGACTACAATAATACTGCTACTATGTACAAGAATATAACTACTATAATACTGCTCCTATGTACAAGAATATAACTACTATAATACTGTCCCTGTGTACAACAGTATAACTACTATAATACTGCCTCCTATGTACAAGAATATAACTACTATAATACTGCCTTCTATGTAAAAGAATATAAATACTATAATACTGCTCCTATGTACAAGAATATAACTACTATAATACTTCCTCTATGTACAAGAATATAACTACTATAATACTGCTCCCATGTACAAGAATATAACTACTATAATACTGCCTCCTATGTACAAGAAAATAACTACTATAATACTGCCTCCTATGTACAAGAATATAACTACTATAATACTGCTGCTATGTACAAGAATATAACTACTATAATACTGCTGCTATGTACAAGAATATAACTACTATACTACTGCCCCCTATATGCAGAATATGACTACAATAATACTGCTCCTATTTACAAGAATATAACTACTATAATACTGCTCCTATGTACAAGAATATAACTACTATAATACTGCCCCTGTGTACAAGAATATAACTACTATAATACTGCCTCCTATGTACAAGAATATAACTACTATAATACTGCCTTCTATGTAAAAGAATATAAATACTATAATACTGCTCCTATGTACAAGAATATAACTACTATAATACTTCCTCTATGTACAAGAATATAACTACTATAATACTGCTCCCATGTACAAGAATATAACTACTATAATACTGCCTCCTATGTACAAGAAAATAACTACTATAATACTGCCTCCTATGTACAAGAATATAACTACTATAATACTGCTGCTATGTACAAGAATATAACTACTATAATACTGCTCCTATGTACAAGAATATAACTACTATAATACTGCCTTCTATGTACAAGAATGTAACTACTATAATACTGCTCCAATGTACAAGAATATAACTACCATAATACTGCTCCTATGTACAAGAATATAACTACTATAATACTGCTCCTATGTACAAGAATATAACTACTATAATACTGATCCTATGTACAAGAATATAACTACTATAATACTGCTCCTATGTACAAGAATATAACTACTATAATAAAGCTCCTATGTACAAGAATATAACTACTATTATACTGCTCCTATATACAGGAATATAACTACTATAATACTGCCTCCTATGTACAAGAATATAACTACTATAATACTGCCCCTATGTACAAGAATATAACTACTATAATACTGCTCCTATGTACAAGAATATAACTACTATAATACTGCTCCTATATACAGGAATATAACTACTATAATACTGCTCCTATGTACAAGAATATAACTACTATAATACTGCTCCTATGTACAAGAATATAACTACTATAATACTGCTGCTATGTACAAGAATATAACTACTATAATACTGCTCCTATGTACAAGAATATAACTACTATAATACTGCCTTCTATGTACAAGAATGTAACTACTATAATACTGCTCCAATGTACAAGAATATAACTACCATAATACTGCTCCTATGTACAAGAATATAACTACTATAATACTGCCTCCTATGTACAAGAATATAACTACTATAATACTGATCCTATGTACAAGAATATAACTACTATAATACTGCTCCTATGTACAAGAATATAACTACTATAATAATGCTCCTATGTACAAGAATATAACTACTATTATACTGCTCCTATATACAGGAATATAACTACTATAATACTGCCTCCTATGTACAAGAATATAACTACTATAATACTGCCCCTATGTACAAGAATATAACTACTATAATACTGCTCCTATGTACAAGAATATAACTACTATAATACTGCCTCCTATGTACAAGAATATAACTACTATAATACTGCTCCTATGTACAAGAATATAACTACTATAATACTGCCTCCTATGTACAAGAATATAACTACTATAATACTGCTCCTATGTACAAGAATATAACTACTATAATACTGCTCCTACGTACAAGAATATAACTACTATAATACTGCTCCTATGTATAAGAATATAACTACTATAATACTGCCTCCTATGTACAAGAATATAACTACTATAATACTGCTCCTATGTACAAGAATATAACTACTATAATACTACTCCTATGTATAAGAATATAACTAATATAATACTGCTCCTATGTATAAGAATATAACTACTATAATACTGCTCCTATGTACAAGAATATAACTACTATAATACTGCTCCTATGTATAAGAATATAACTACTATAATACTGCTCCTATGTATAAGAATATAACTACTATAATAATGCTCCTATCAGCAAGAATATAACTACTATAATACTGCTCCCATGTACAAGAATATAACTACTATAATACTGCCTCCTATGTACAAGAATATAACTACTATAATACTGCTCCAATGTACAAGAATATAACTACTATAATACTGCTCCTATGTACAAGAATATAACTACTCAAATACTGCTCCTATGTACAAGAATATAACTACTATAATACTGCTCCTATGTACAAGAATATAACTACTATAATACTGCTCCTATGTACACGAATATAACTACTATAATACTGCTCCTATGTATAAGAATATAACTACTATAATACTGCTCCTATGTACAAGAATATAACTACTATAATACTGCTCCTATGTATAAGAATATAACTACTATAATACTGCCTCCTATGTACAAGAATATAACTACTATAATACTGCTCCAATGTACAAGAATATAACTACTATAATACTGCTCCTATGTACAAGAATATAACTACTCAAATACTGCTCCTATGTACAAGAATATAACTACTATAATACTGCTCCTATGTACAAGAATATAACTACTATAATACTGCCTCCAATGTACAAGAAGATAACTACTATAATACTGCTTCTATGTACAAGAATATAACTACTATAATACTGCTCCTATGTACAAGAATATAACTACTATAATACTGCCTCCAATGTACAAGAAGATAACTACTATAATACTGCTTCTATGTACAAGAATATAACTACTATAATACTGCTCCTATGTACAAGAATATAACTGCTATAACACTGCTCCTATGTACAAGACTATAACTACTATAATACTGCCTCCTATGTACAAGAATATAACTACTATAATACTGCCTCCAATGTACAAGAAGATAACTACTATAATACTGCTCCTATGTACAAGAATATAACTACTATAATACTGCTCATATGTACAAGAATATAACTGCTATAACACTGCTCCTATGTACAAGACTATAACTACTATAATACTGCCTCCTATGTACAAGAAGATAACTACTATAATACTGTTCCTATGTACAAGAATATAACTACTATAATACTGCTCATATGTACAAGAATATAACTACTATAATACTGCTCCTATGTACAAGACTATAACTACTATAATACTGCCTCCTATGTACAAGAATATAACTATTATAATACTGCTCCTATGTACCAGAATATAACTACTATAATACTGCCTCCTATGTACAATAATATAACTACTATAATACTGCTCCTATATACAAGAATATAACTACTATAATATCTGCTTCTATGTACAAGAATATAACTACTATAATACTGCTCCTATGTACAAGAATATAAACACTATAATACTGCCTCCTATGTACAAGAATATAACTACTATAATACTGCCTCCTATGTACATATAATAATATAACAACTATAATACTGCCTTATATATACAAGAATATAACTACTATAATACTGCCTCCTATGTCCAAGAATATAACTACTATAATACTGCTCCTATATATAAGAATATAACTACTATAATACTGCTCCTACCTACAAGAATATAACTACTATAATACTGCTCCTATGTACAAGAATATAACTACTATAATACTGCTCCTATGTACAAGAATATAACTACTATAATACTGCCTCCTATGTATAAGAATATAACTACGATAATACTGCTCCTATGTACAAGAATATAACTACTATAATACTGCCTCCTATGTACAAGAATATAACTACTATAATACTGCTCCTATGTACAAGTATATAACTACTATAATACTGCCTGCTATGTACAGGAATATAACTACTATAATACTGCTCCTATGTACAAGAATATAACTACTATAATACTGCTCCTATGTACAAGAATATACCTACTATAATACTGCCTCCTATGTACAAGAATATAACTACTATAATACTACCTGCTATGTACAAGAATATAACTACTATAATACTGCTCCTATGTACAAGAATATAACTACTATAATACTGCTCCTATGTACAAGAATATAACTACTATAATACTGCCTCTTATATACAAGAATATAACTACTATAATACTGCCTCCTATGTACAAGAATATAACTACTATAATACTGCTCCTATGTACAAGAATATAACTACTATAATACTGCCTCCTATGTACAAGAATATAACTACTATAATACTGCCTCCTATGTACTGGATTCATGTTTCCTCGTCCTCCTGTATTGCTCACTTTCAGTCTTTATGCAGATACATTACAGGGCGGTTGGGTTACAGATATTATTCTCTGGGAGGTTATGTTATTATTAGTATTCATCATCATCATCTCGGGGTCTTCTCTTTGTTTGGACTCCCTCCTCATACGTTTTATGCTGATTGATATATTGCTGTTTTTATGTTGTAGCTCATCTTTTCCTTCGGTCACCCTTCCCCCTCTCTTCCCAACCTCTTCATACACTTTCTTCTACAAATGATGGATCTTTTCAATTAAATCTGACTAGTAACGACACTTTCCTGTATGAAACCTCGTTGGGAATAGAATTTGCTTATTTCGCTTTGTTTTTAATTTGCCTCTTTTTTTTCTTTTCAGTTTAAAAAAAAAAAAACACTAAATGTTGCTGAGTGTTTCATCAGTGCAGCTCTGGAGTAGCACTTATCTCCTCACTCCATTGACCTCTCAGGGGCAGGTAAGTGACATTTGGCAATAACATTTTACTTAAAAGAAAATCTCCAAGGAGCGAGGAGCAGTCAGTAAATCGTTTCACCAAAAAATAACCTAAGATTTCTGCAGCGTCTATTGTGCAGAATTTTTAATTTGTGGATTTATATTTTACTTTTCACCATTTGTAAATATAAAAAAAAAAAATGTAAAAAAAAAAAAGCGTGAAGCTTCTTCCCTGATTGCAGCACAGGGATTGAGCCTGTACAAGATGTTTATGTGTCTCTGTAGAAACAATGTAATATCAGCTTATCGCATGTACTGTGCACCGGTAGGATCGTCGGCGCATGCGCAGTGGATTTGAATACCGATGCAACTAGAAGCAAAAAATACGACGTGAGATACAAGGCTGACCCTGCCATTTTGGCCGTGAATTTGCACCTACAATTACGATGGGTGCACATGCGGATCAGACCCATTCAATCGGTGACATTTCTATCCATCCCCAAAGAATCCCGCGGGTATGTTCCCGTAGATTCCCATTGCACACAAACGATAGCGGATTTCGCACTGATTGCGGTAAATAATACTCTTTCAAAATCTAGATGAGAGTACCGCCATGTCAACATACTTTAAAAATAAGAAATACATTTCATCGAATTGGTCATTTCTTCTCAATAACGACTATCCTGCATCCTGCGGAGGGATTCTCGTGTGACGAGCGGCACCTGCATGCGTTTTACCATGAATGGCTGTGGTTTTTGGCTTCTACTGGTTCAATAAGCTGAAATTTTTGGTTCCACCTGTACAAGTCGTGCTACCAAACAACAACAAAACCACAGCAATCATATGTTTATTGCTGATTTAATTATTTGGTGCCCATCACCATAAAGTTTACTAAGGGGTACCTTTGGCTCATGACAATGCCCCCCGAAACCTGAAGGATCGGTCCACACTACTAGCACGGTGTCAACTATTCATGGGGCCATGACATGTACAGGTATCACAACATGCAAAACTCTCGACAGGCTGCAACTCTCGACATAACCACTAGGTGGCTACACATAGCCACATGTAGTGTAAACCGCTCCAAACAAAGTATCACAAAATATATTTTTTTTTTCTAAAGCTGGTCATCTCAAGACAAAGGAAAAGTACAGAAAGTTCCAACTGTATGACAACCCTGAAGAACCCTGATGACTTACAGCGGGGTTGTCAGCTTCCCATTAGGAAACTTGAAGTGCATGACCAACTGTAAATCAATTCAAAGGCTTTTTATAAAATATATTTTTAATGAAATACTGGAGAACTTTTTCAGTTGTAGTTTCCCTCATTTTAAATTATCTATCTCAGGCCAAGAGGATAGGTACGGAAAGACCCAACTGGGTGACAACCCCGAAAAGCCTGATGACATAATTTGGTTAGGAAACCTGAAACGTTTGCAGGTGTAAATTCCTCTTCATGACCAATAGTAGATCAATTCAAAGGCAATTTTTGAAGAAATACTGGAGAACTTTTTGTAAACTTGCAGTTTCACTCATTTTTTAAGGATCCATTTCTGGCCAAGTGGAAAGGTATAGAAAGACACAACTGTATAACAGCCCTGAAGAACGCTGATGAGTTACAATGAGATTGAGAGGTTTTCATTGGGGGTTCCTATGTTTTTGTCGGCAAACAGAACACCGTAGACTATTCTACAAGATGTTTATGCCATCAAAAACACAGGAACCTCGCACCAGTTTGGACAAAAGTTCAACTTTTTGTATTTACAATTTTGAAATGAAATTAGAAATTAATTGAAATTGAAAAAAAAAAAAAAAAGATCAGAAATATTATAAAAGGATTGTCAAAAGGTACAAAAATACTGATTTCCTGAGAATTTCTAGGCAAAAAAAAAATGTCTGAAGAACAGATTCTATTTTATAACTAGTTTCAGATCAGTTCAAAGACAATTTGTGATTTTTTAATATTTTTTAGAAAAAATTTGGAAAATATTTTGTTAAGGGTTCTGAAGTCTGTAGGACTATGCAGCGAGATGTTGAGCTATCACCGAACTGCAGGGAGTTAATTAACAGCTTTCAGGAGCTAAAGGGATTACACTGGCCGACAATATGGGGCGAGATTATTACCAGCGGACATGGAAACTGGACAACAGTTACATAAATGTGGTAAATTGGAATTATCCTTTAATTATCCGGATCAGAAGGGACATTGCTAAAGCACCGATCAACTTTTGGACATCTTTTTCCAGTAGAAATAGAGACAAATAAGTTCATAGTTTAGTTTAACTCCGATTTGCCAATTTACTAACCGGAAATTCCTCTACTGGAGATCCATATTTCTACCATATCAGATAATGGAGTCTTAAAGGGGTTGTATGGCCAGCAAAAAATATTTTTTTTTTAAATTAAAACAAAGTCAAAACCCCTGAAAAAAAAAAGTCCTACTAAGTGCTCCTGCACACGACTGTATTTTCTTTCTGCTTCCGTTCCGTTTTTTGTGCGGTCCGTATGCGGAACCATTCACTTCAACGGGGCTGTAGAAAATATGGAAGTTACGCCGTGTGCATTCCGTTTGTCCGCATGGCCATTCCACAAAAAAGTAGTGCATGTTCTATTGTCTGAGGCCCCATTCAAGTCAATGGGTCCGCAAAAAATAGGGAACGCACACGCACACGTATGTCATCCGTATTTTGCAGAACTATACTGTAGAAATCCTATGCCCAGCCCATATTGCTCATGTGTTTGGTGAACAATAAGTTACTATTTACATTTTCCGATGTGCTAAAAACGGATCGCATGAGGAAACCATACGGATATGTTTTGTGGAATAATGGAACGGAAGAGGACTTAAATCAGAGAAAAAAAAACTCAGATGCGGAACAACGGATCTGTGAAAAACGGACCGCAAAACTACAGCGGCCATGTGCATGAGCCCTTAACCTCACTCATCTCCAGTCCCTCCCCTTTAGATGCTTCCTGGGTTCCCTGCCTGTCTCCACTTCCTGTTCCCTTATGACTCAGGAAATATGATTTGCAGCCAATCACTGCTCACAGCAGAGGCTCAACCTGTGATTGGCTGTCTCATAATATTTCCTGTGTCAAGGGGGAACAGGAAGTGGAAACCGAAAGAAGGCCAAAGGATCATTCGAGTTCATACAGTAGGTAAACAATTTTTATCTTTTAAGCCATTCTGACCCTATACCAACTGGATAACCCCTTTAAATAGCTGTATGCCTTTTTATTTTATTTTTTGCAAATATTGCTCCTGACTTCCTGAGTGGTAATTTTTGGGTTGGCCAGGCAGCAAATTTTGAGTTATGTGTAGATTCAATCTATAATGATTCTGACAGAGAACTATCAGTGAGTCTGGATACTGGACCAAGCAGGTCCCTGACTCTTTGCCCAATCCCAGAGCCAGTCATGCACCTACTGCTTATCAGTGCCTGTGATTCTTTGATTCCTGGATCTAGTTTGTTTTTGTGCTGCGTTTCTGTTGGAGCTTCCAGTGTATTGACCTTGGCTAGATTCTGGAATAACCCCTTGTCTACCTATTAAGGCTTATACTGGTTCTCCTGACAATGGAGCTGTAAAAAAACGGAATGCATGCGGAATGCATCTGTATGTCTATTGAAAACTTTATGCCCTGCCCAATTTTTCAATGTACTTACTGTTAAAACATTATTATATGCTTCTGTCTCTATTTGGGATCCACAAAAAACGGATCACAAACGGCAACCATACAGATTCGGAACGGAAGTGGAACGGAAAGACTACTAAAACCAAAAATGGAAAAACGGATCCATTAAAAATGGACCACAAAACCATATGGTCGTGTAACAAGCCCTTACACTTTTGCTCTCCATTAAGAGGTAAATCAGTCAGTGAATTACTGGAATTAGGTTTGTTCTCCTTTAAGGCCGGGCGGATAATAAGACGTGTCAGACACGCGGAAGATCATTTCCCGATGCAGCCATTTTTCATTAACATGATAATTGCAAGATGCATTTTGTGGTTTCTCATTAGACTCCGTCCTCGTCCCCCGATTATCTGACAAACGCCTGATTAATATGGCTGCCCTTTGACACTTCACATCTTAAAGGTTAATCTCGGTCAGACGAGTTTCTGCTAATTATTTTCTTTCAGTTTTTTTTTTTTTCCAGAAAAGATAAACATTTTTTAACACCAAAGCACAGTGTATACCCAACCTGATGTCACGGAGACGTAAAGCCGGGTATTTACTGCGATATCAAAGCAGAAGCAATCAAGACGTAAATATCCACAGAAAAGGGGGGGGGGGAAAGAGTGAGTGTGTCCTCTGGGCTGTGATGTGAGACGCCAAACGTCCGGCCGCAGCGGAAAAAATATATGAAAGGGTAACATCTGAATAATAAAATAACAAAAAAAACATTTAATTAATAAATAAACACACTTAAAAATAAATAAATAATGATAATTGTTTTTTAATTATTGCCTATTAACCCTTTTCTGACATCAGTCATTCATGTACAGTGGATGCCAAGTCTTTAAAGATGGCGCCCGCTCAGCTCCTGCTTCACACGTCAGATATACGGTGGCAGAATCCACGATCAGAAATAACTCTGACCATCGATATTTAACCTCTCAGATGCCTTGGTCAATTGAGACCATGGTCTTTGAGCGATCATTTACAGGGAGTGCCTTAAGGGGAAGAAAAGTAAATATAAAAAAAAAAGTTTTAAAAAATATTTTTAAAAAGTTAAAAAGAATTATAAATTCACATCATCAGCTTTCCTCATTGCAAATGGGTGATTTGTCATTTTTTGCTAGCTTCCTTTCCCTCAAAAAATTGAGGGGGACTAAAAGTAAATGTAAAAAAATAAAGTTTTAAAAAATATTTAAAAAAAGTAAAAAATAATTAAAAATTCACATCATCAGCTTTCCTCATATTGCAAATAAACACTGTATTTATCCCGTACAGTAAACAGTGTAACGGGGGAGGGGGGGGATGAAAATGGGTAATTTGTTATTTTTTTGCTTGCTTCCTTTCCCTCAAAAAATTGAGGGGGACTAAAAATAAATGTAACTAAACAACAACAAAAAAAGAAAAAAGAATAAAAAATTCTAATCACCACCTCTGCCCATTTTACAAATAAACACTGTATTTATACCGTACAATCACCAGTGGAATGAGGGGGGGAATCAAAATGGGCAATTTGTATTTTTTGATTGTTTCACTTCCCCCAAAAAATTGAATAAAAAGTTAACAAAAAGTCATACACACTCCAAAAGAATATTGATAAAAACTACGGATCGTCTTGGATAAAATGAGCCCACACACATAGATGTAAATATAAAGAAAGTTATGGGCTCAGAATAGGGCGATATACAGAATAGTTTAAAAAAATTCAAGGTTTTTTATTAAAACACAACAAAAGGGTTTTTAAGGATTAAAATACAACTAAACTTACAAAAACGTGGTATCGCTGTGAGCGTACTGACCCGAAACATGAAGTTATCGAAAATGAAAGAGTAGAGCGAATAGCTGACAACATTACTGCTGTTAATTATAAAACGGTGTAAGAACATACAGGGCGTCACTGCTCGCTGTGTATGGGGTTGCGTACCCACAGATCATTCAGATGGGTGACCCCTGTCTGCTGCCGAATAAGCCAACAATTAGGCATTTGGGCATCAGACTGGAACATAGAGCCGGGGTAGTAGGCGACCTGTGGGTGTACATATGATTGCATTCTGTGAGCGGTATGAGCGTCTTATTACACACCGCGAATGTTCCCATTCACTGGCAGCAAGCAGAGATCTTTACGGTAATGAGAACATAGCATGCATTAGAATCCGCTCAGTGCCAGGCGCCTCTCCGGATACAACCAGCGAGTGACAAATGGACTTTAGGAGGCGAAATGATTTGTGAATACACAGAGTCTAATGAGACGACATATGTGGAGCCGAGCGCAAGTGCGGGCGCCGTCAGACAGGGCTCATTGGATATAATGCATATTTGATGTTGCACAATCGCACATAACGATCAGCGCGAAGAATGGATTTTGCTACTGATACAGCGAGGACGCCGCGTTTTCACAGGGATTCGTTTTATTACGCAGCACATTGAGGTGAAATGCAAATACTGAGCTCGAAACGAGTGAGCAATATTAGTGTGCGCGCTGACACGGGACGGAGGCAGCAATCCGGGGCGTTTCATTTCCACTTAGTCATAGCTGATGTGATGGGATAGAAGCACCAAGGACCCCCCACACACACACACCTTCAAAAAAAATATTAAATGACAAGGGCTAAAGCCGGAGCTCTCTGGAAACTGCTCGTTGTCCCGGGGGCCTTATCCTGTCTGCAGGACTTTTGGTTCCATCCAAAACAATAAAACCTTGACTGAATACTGGTTTCCATTTTTTTGTGTATTCAACTCTATTAGGAAGGATTCACAGGGAAACGCTTTTAACGTCTTCCATTTGGCTTTCCGTTAAAGCAATTCTGTTATCTTCTGTTTTAATCGTATTTAAACGGAAGGCTATAACGGAAAGATAAATGCTGATGTGAATCCCCCCGTAAGACTAATCACTAGAGTCGCAGAAAATAGAATCGCCAACAGTAATAAACACAGTGATGTCACAGTACAGGGATAATAAACACAGTGATGTCACAGTACAGGGATAATAAACACAGTGATGTCACAGTACAGGGATAATAAACACAGTGATGTCACAGTACAGGGATAATAAACACAGTGATGTAACAGTACAGGGATAATAAACACAGTGATGTCACAGTACAGGGATAATAAACACAGTGATGTCACAGTACAGGGATAATAAACACAGTGATGTCACAGTACAGAGATTATACACAGGTATATCCCAGTACAGAGATAATAAACACAGTGATGTCACAGTACAGAGATAATAAACACAGTGATGTCACAGTACAGGGATAATAAACACAGTGATGTCACAGTACAGGGATAATAAACACAGTGATGTCACAGTACAGAGATAATAAACACAGTGATGTCACAGTACAGGGATAATAAACACAGTGATGTCACAGTACAGGGATAATAAACACAGTGATGTCACAGTACAGAGATAATAAACAAGGTGATGTCACAGTACAGAGATAATAAACACAGTGATGTCACAGTACAGAGATAATAAACACAGTGATGTCACAGTACAGAGATAATAAACACAGTGATGTCACAGTACAGGGATAATAAACACAGTGATGTCACAGTACAGGGATAATAAACACAGTGATGTCACAGTACAGAGATAATAAACACAGTGATGTCACAGTACAGGGATAATAAACACAGTAATGTCACAGTACAGAGATAATAAACACAGTGATGTCACAGTACAGGGATAATAAACACAGTGATGTCACAGTACAGGGGTAATAATCACAGTGATGTCACAGTACAGGGATAATGCACACAGTGATGTCACAGTACAGGGATAATAAACACAGTGATGTCACAGTACAGAGATAATACACACAGTGATGTCACAGTACAGGGATAATACACACAGTGATGTCACAGTAAAGGTATAATATACACAGTGATGTCACAGTACAGAGATAATAAACAGTGATGTCACAGTACAGAGATAATAAACACAGTGATGTCACAGTACAGAGATAATAAACACAGTGATGTCACAGTACAGAGATAATAAACACCGTGATGTCACAGTACAGGGATAATAAACACAGTGATGTCACAGTACAGGGATAATACACACAGTGATGTCACAGTACAGAGATAATAAACACAGTGATGTCACAGTACAGAGGTAATAAACACAGTGATGTCACAGTACAGAGATAATAAACACAGTGATGTCACAGTACAGAGATAATAAACACAGTGATGTCACAGTACAGAGATAATAAACACAGTGATGTCACAGTACAGGGATAATAAACACAGTGATGTCACAGTATAGGGATAATAAACAGAGTGATGTCACAGTACAGGGATAATACACACAGTGATGTCACAGTACAGGGATAATACACACAGTGATGTCACAGTACAGAGATAATATACTCAGTGATGTCACAGTACAGAGATAATAAACACAGTGATGTCACAGTACAGAGATAATACACACAGTGATGTCACAGTACAGAGATAATATACTCAGTGATGTCACAGTACAGAGATAATAAACACATTGATGTCACAGTACAGAGATAATACACACAGTGATGCCACAGTCCAGAGATAATACACACAGTGATGTCACAGTGCAGGGATAATAAACACAGTGATGTCACAGTACAGGGATAATAAACACAGTGATGTCACAGTACAGGGATAATATACACAGTGATGTCACAGTACAGGGATAATAAACACAGTGATGTCACAGTACAGGGATAATATACACAGTGATGTCACAGTACAGGGATAATAAACACAGTGATGTCACAGTACAGGGATAATATACACAGTGATGTCACAGTACAGGGATAATACACACAGTGATGTCACAGTACAGGGATAATAAACATAGGGATGTCACAGTAAAGAGATAATAAACATACTGATGTCACAGTACAGATATAATACACACAGTGATGTCACAGAACAGGGGATATAAACACAGTGATGTCACAGTAAAGAGATAATAAACACAGTGATGTCACAATACAGGGATAATAAACACAGTGATGTCACAGTACAGGGATAATAAACACAGTGATGTCACAGTACAGGGATAATTCACACAGTGATGTCACAGTACAGAGATAATAAACACAGTGATGTCACAGTACAGGGATAATAAACACAGTGATGTCACAGTACAGGGATAATAAACACAGTGATGTCACAGCACAGGGATAATAATCACAGTGATGTCACAGTACAGGGATAATAAACACACAGTGATGTCACAGGACAGGGATAATAAACACAGTGATGTCACAATACATGGATAATAAACACAGTGATGTCACAGTACAGAGATAATACACACAGTGATGTCACAGGACAAGGATAATAAACACAGTGATGTCACAGTACAGGATAATAAACACAGTGATGTCACAGTACTGGGATAATACACACAGTGATGTCACAGTACAGAGATAATAAACACAGTGATGTCACAGTACAGGGATAATAAACACAGTGATGTCACAGTACAGAGATAATAAACACAGTGATGTCACAGTACAGGGATAATAAACACAGTGATGTCACAGTACAGGGATAATAAACACAGTGGTGTCACAGTACAGGATAATAAACACAGTGATATCACAGTACAGGGATAATAAACACAGTGATGTCACAGTACAGAGATAATAAACACGGTGATGTCACAGTACAGGGATAATAAACACAGTGATGTCACAGTACAAAGATAATACACACAGTGATGTCACAGTACAGAGATAATAAACACTGTGATGTCACAGTACAGGGATAATAAACACAGTGATGTCACAGTACAAAGATAATACACACAGTGATGTCACAGTGCAGGGATAATAAACACAGTGATGTCACAGTACAGGGATAATGCACACAGTGATATCACAGTACAGGGATAATACACACAGTGATGTCACAGTACAGCGATAATAAACACAGTGATATCACAGTACAGAGATAATAATCACAGTGATGTCACAGTACAGGGATAATAAACACATTGATGTCACAGTACAGAGATAATAAACACAGTGATGTCACACTACAGAGATTATAAAGACAGTGATGTCACAGTACAGAGATAACAAACACAGTGATGTCACAGTACAGGGATAATAAACACAGTGATGTCACAGTACAGAGATAATAAACACAGTGATGTCACAGTACAGAGATAACAAACACAGTGATGTCACAGTACATGGATAATAAACACAGTGATGTCACAGTACAGAGATAATAAACACAGTGATGTCACAGTACAGGGATAATAAATACAGTGATGTCACAGTACAGGATAATAAACACAGTGATGTCACAGTACAGAGATAATAAACACAGTGATGTCACAGTACAGGGATAATAAACACAGTGATGTCACAGTACAGAGATAATAAACACAGTGATGTCACAGTACATGGATAATAAACACAGTGATGTCACAGTACAGAGATAATAAACACAGTGATGTCACAGTACAGAGATAATAAACACAGTGATGTCACAGTACAGGGATAATAAACACAGTGATGTCACAGTACAGAGATAATAAACACAGTGATGTCACAGTACAGGGATAATAAACACAGTGATGTCACAGTACAGGGATAATACACACAGTGATGTCACAGTAAAGGTATAATAAACACAGTGATGTCACAGTACAGGGATAATACACACAGTGATGTCACAGTACAGAGATAATAAACACAGTGATGTCACAGTACAGAGATAATAAACACAGTGATGTCACAGTACAGAGATAATACACACAGTGATGTCACAGTACAGGGATGATAAACACAGTGATGTCACAGTATAGAGATAATAAACACAGTGATGTCACAGTACAGAGATAATACACACAGTGATGTCACAGTACAGAGATAATACACACAGTGATGTCACGGTACAGGGATAATAAACACAGTGATGTCACAGTACAGGGATGATAAACACAGTGATATCACAGTACAGAGATAATACACACAGTGATGTCACAGTACAGGGATAATAAACACAGTGATGTCACAGTACAGGGATAATAAACACAGTGATGTCACAGTACAGGGATAATAAACACAGTGATGTCACAGTACAGAGATAATAAACACAGTGATGTCACAGTACAG
Organism: Bufotes viridis; assembly: GCA_033119425.1. Lineage (NCBI taxonomy): Eukaryota > Metazoa > Chordata > Amphibia > Anura > Bufonidae > Bufotes > Bufotes viridis. The sequence continues at coordinate 439,864,916 of CM065592.1, forward strand.
AGATAATAAACACAGTGATGTCACAGTACAGAGATAATACACACAGTGATGTCACAGTACAGGGATAATAAACACAGTGATGTCACAGTACAGGGATAATACACACAGTGATGTCACAGTACAGAGATAATACACACAGTGATGTCACAGTACAGGGATAATAAACACAGTGATGTCACAGTGCAGGGATAACAAACACAGTGATGTCACAGTAGAGGGATAATAAACACAGTGATGTCACAGTACAGAGATAATACACACAGTGATGTCACAGTACAGGGATAATAAACACAATGATGTCACAGTGCACGGATAATACACACAGTGATGTCACAGTACAGAGATAATAAACACAGTGATGTCACAGTGCAGGGATAATAAACACAGTGATGTCACAGTACAGGGATAATACACACAGTGATGTCACAGTACAGGGATAATACACACAGTGATGTCACAGTACAGGGATAATACACACAGTGATGTCACAGTACAGGGATAATAAACACAGTGATGTCACAGTACAGAGATAATAAACACAGTGATGTCACAGTACAGGGATAATAGTAAAACTTGCAATGTCGCTTCATTTTATTTTTGATCACCCATAGCCCCCACTAGGAACCCCTTATTTGTTGGCTATGTTATATAGTTATGACCATAACCCTAGCGCCTAGCTCATTTTTGGGGTCACATCCAGTAAGCCTGCAGTTGTGGACAACCCCTTTAAGCTACCATTTACATGATTTGTCGGGTCTGTCATGAACTGGATATTGCAGTAGAATGGCAGCCGGACCTGTAAGAACGTCGCGCCGTGCCTCCCCCTGATCCTGTGATGTGCGAGGCGAGCCCCCCGCGCCTCTACAGATTGACTGATATCTCTCAGAGACCTGCTCAGTAATTCCTTCACGCAGATCTATACCGAGACCTAAAGGCGCATCCTGCAGATGAAGCTACAAGATGCACGATCCATATCAATGATCCCGAGACAAACCTGCATTGTGCTGGCCCTCGCGTCTCGCAGTCAGGGGCCGAGCCTTAATATTCAACACCTATAGAAAGCAATGTGAGAACACAAACCTTCTTATTCCAGGCACAGCGGCATCGAGGGAATCAATGGACGGTGGAAGGTTAACATTTCTACATTCAGGGGGTGTAAACTTAACACGTAGCCAAACATCTCACCGGGAACCATAGCAATCATATTCAAGAAGCTGAGAAGTGTTTACAGAGTGGACGAGCCGTGCGTCGTTACTGCACTACAGCAAGTCATATAGATCTGCCGCTCTAGAGGGAAATAATGTCTTATACTCCAATCACAGCAAGAGCTGCCTTCAAAATGATATTAGTCTCCAAGTACTAGCTCCTTGCCTCTCCCTGCTGGTCCGGGGTCTGCTCAGGGCACGCCCTGCATCGTGACACATGCTGCAATTATACTAAAAACTAATTAGGCATAAAACATCCCGTTATTGACCAGAATGTGAAGCGAAAAGAAAAGCAAATCATTGCACTGATTGCTGAATGATTGCAAGTTCTGAATGCAGCTTTGGTTGTGACTGGAGTATAAGAGATGCTACAACTCAGGACTGAAACTGTTAAACGTTCAGAAGTGAAGCAATGGGCTCAGCAGGTGGTACTATAAGGCCTCATGCTCCCGAACGTATTTTCTTTCCGTGTTCGTTTTTTTTTGCAATGGAACCATTCATTTCAATAGGTCTGCAAAAAAAACGGAAGTTGAATTCCGTTTCCATATGTCCGTATTTCCATTCCACAACTGAATAGAACAAGTTCTATTATTGTCTGCATTAGGGCTCATGCACACGACCGTATGTATTTTGCAGTCCGCAAAAAACGGATCTGCCAAAAATACGGATGACATCCGTGTGCAATCCGTATTTTGCAGAACGGAACAGCCGGGCCCCTAATAGAACAGTCCTATCCTTGTCCGTGATGCGGACAATAATAGAACATGTTCTACTTTTATGGCGGAACTGAAATACAGACTTACGGAAACGGAATGCACACGGAGTAAATTCCGTTTTTTTTGCGGTGTGCATTGAAATGGATGGTTCAGCATACGCTCTGCAAAAAAAAAGGAACGGAAACGGAAAGAAAATACGTTCGTGTGCATGAGCACTCACGGACAAGGACAGGACTGTTCTATTAGGGGATATTTGTTCCGTTCCGCAAAATACGGAATGCACACGGGTATCATCCGTATTTTTTCACGGATCCGTTTTTTGCGGTCCACAAAATACATATGGTCATGTGCATGGGCCTTAAGGGTGCATATTGGGGAGGGGCCTGGTCGGGAATGTGTCCCTGGTGCTGGGTATCAAGGGTTGAGATCAGCAAATTATTGGAAAGTTTTATTTGGCTGCTTTGCCGAATAACAAAAAAAAAAACGCTTTGTGACTAATTCCTGTGTCACGAAGCGCATTTCTTTGTAAGTAAGGGACGCAATGACAGGGAGCGGCGATTGCGCCTCCCCCACCATCGTACCGCTCAGATGCCGCATTCATACTGATATAATTAACAGAGTGTAAAATTAAAAATAAATAAATAAAAAATCCTACTTACCTGATCCATTTGCTAGTAACGGGCCGGCCACCGCCATCTTGCTTGAAGATCTGGGACGAAATCTTGCATACATCACCATTCAAGGGAATTTCGTGCGAGATCTTAAAGCAAGATGGTGGCGGCAGGCCTATTGCCAGCAAATGGACCAGGAAAGTATGATTGTTTTTTGTTTTTTACACTATTTTACATTAAATTTATTCACTACCACGAAGAACGAGGAAAATCTAATTTATTCTGAAAATTCAGATCAAAGTTAACTTCGTGGACTTCGATTCGCTCGGCATTTACCATGAGATACCACGAAGCTAATATACCCATGGCCCGGGTATTTAGGACAGGGCTGCACGGCGACACTGGCTGTATGAAGCTATCGCAGGGGCTCCGCAGAGTGGCGGTCCTCCCATAAAAACGAATGGTATCGCATGTTTGCTGCGACCCCGACATGCAAGTCGCAAAAAATCTAACACTGCTGAATTGTTTTACGACTCGCGTGTCAGGGTCACAAAAAACAGCTGAATTGAGCTGCAATCCCATTCATTCTATCACCTCTACTCTGCGATTCCCCTGCTATCCTGACCGTGACCACCATCCAGAGACTAGAGTAGTCATGTAGCCATGCACAGAGACACAGGGCTAGTGTAGTGAGGAGAACTGAAACTTTTGCCCAAGGTGTAGGAAAACATGCTACATCTCTGGATGCTACCATTGCTGCATCGAAGAGCAATGGTCCAATCGGGTTCGCCTACTTTCTTTACAAGAGGAAAAATACAGTAAATGGTGAAAGCTCTTTAAGGATATGTCACAGGAATTACTGGGATATTATACAGTTAAAAGTACTGCATTACCCATAGAACAAAAAAATCTATGTTCACCTTTATGAAGGTCAGTTAAAGGGATACTCTACTCTACACAATATTCTACTGGTTAGAAGAGCCCCTTGATAATAAGTTGATCAAGAGTTGAACCCCAAGAGATCAGATGTGATCTGTGTAGTAAGTGTTTAGTTTCTCTGCAGCGCTACCACAGGAGAAATAAGGAATCATTTCCGGTCCATGACGTCAATGGGTTGTCTGTGTAATGTAGGACAGGACGGGCCCTCGAGAGCGGGGGACACTTTTTATAACCACCCTCTACTCTGGTCAAGGGGTGCAAACCCTGAACAGAGTATCTGCCAATATAAATGCTGTGTCCGCCGATCACGCAGATATGTATAAAGATGATGGAAGACACAAAGCCCCGGTGCTTCATCAGTCACCTCGGTCCTCCAATGTCTCTATGGCGGACACAAGATGGCGCTGTTGTTAACCAGTTCATAGGAAAGAATATTGGGCTCCACTGGTCGGTAAGATTAGCGCATTTCACTATACAATTTAGAAGACGGATATTATTGGCTCAATTTCAGTCGTCTCTGGAAGTTGACTCCGGCTCCTTCAACTTGGAGACAAAAAGTAAAATGCCAAATAAAAAAAATCTTGGTGTGATGATGACTCCTTTTCACATTGTAGTTTCACCTTTGACATGCGTTAAGGGTTTGTTCGCCCTTGGTGTGCTTTTTATTCCTCCCCGGACTCAAGGTGTTGAGCATACTTACCTGATACCCACTGCAGTGTTCCGGCTCCATTGGTCTCCCTTGGGTGCCACAGTTATCGGTTCTCCACAAGTCAACATCCTGTTTGGCACAGGTCAAGTGACTGCTGCAGTGAACCACTGGGTCACTTGACACAAAAGGGGTGACACATCACTGCTGCGGCCAGTCATTGGCTGTGGCTTTCCCGTGACCCATGTCAAACCGGATGTTGATGCAAGAAGACCCGAGACCGGCAGTGCACACCTGTGGGGATCAAGTAAGTATGCACACCACTGTGGGTCCAGCCATGCTGGGAGGTCTGATAAAAAGCATCTCAAAGGCGAACAACCCCTAACGGTGGTCTTTCCCACTGGCTGAGAACCTCTAAAGTCAACTCAAATTTCCCAGGGGAATCATTTTTGCCAAAACATATAATGTAGCACTAAACGGTGCCCTTGAACTGGGCGTTCCTTGATTTCAGTGGAAAGCAGATCACTATGAGTGGAGGAGGAAACAAACATTTGTAGCAGTAAATTCTTCTAGCAATTACAGATAAGGAGTGAAAAAGTTTTATTGTTCCTTTATTTACATCCAGTCCATGAAGGTGATGAGCCCCAGAGGTTGGGGAGTTGTAGGACACAAATCCATGCGACACATTCGTTCCTGATCTTAGTGTTTCAAAGGTCCTCATGAGCTTGTATCCCCAGACTTTACTGCTACAAATGTTTGCTTCCTCCTCCATTCATATTGATCTGCTTTATATCAGCTGTGTCATCTACTATTTTTGTATTTATATACGGTATAAATATCTTCAGATACTGTTAAAACATGCCTGAGGAAGAGACCTGAGTAATCTCGGAAGCTTTCTCGTCATCATCTTTTCAGTTGGCCATTAAAAGGAATCAACCATTAAGCAATCTCATTGTTATATCTTCTATTTACTGACTAACATAGTACAAAGATATTTTTCACATTATAAAAATCGTACAGAAAAATGAGAGACGAGATCCTCCCACCTCTTGAATTTTTGAATTTTAATATTTATTTTTATTATTTTCAAAGTATCCCTGTTTAAAAAAAATAATAAATCAGACAACCCCTTTGCTACTCTAGACCACCATGGGTTTTACCATTAATCCCTTCACTATCCTAGACAACCAAAGATGTCGCCATCCTCCAAATACCTTTTAGAATAATAGTAAAATGTTCAAAAAATTCATTACAATTTTTGCATTCATGAATATGTCAAAATATGCCAGTCAAAGGAGACCGAGACAGGGGGTAACAAGGCAGCAGGTGTCTCACATTTATCCCAGTGGCACACGGCATAGTGCACCGTGCTAGACCTACTAGACGTTTTCCTTGTGCCTCCTTTTGGTTTACTTTAGACTAGAGATGAGCGAACTTAAAAAAAAAGTTCGGCGTTCGGGTTGTGGTAATCGCCGCATCCCGTTATGGATTCCACTACCGCGGACTATCGCGGCATATGGAATCCATAAGGGGCATATGGAATCCCCTTTTTAAAGCCTGACCCTTTTCTGGACACTTTCAGGAACTGAGGAGCAAAAAGTGTCTAAAAAGCACATAATACATTCTGGTGCAATTAGCACCTATCACATATAGTGATGAGCGGCAGGTGCCATATTCGATTTCGACGAAATTCGCGAATATTCGAATGAATATTCGTTTCGTATTCGTCGAAATCGAATATTCGTCATTTTTTCTAGTTATCGCGATTAAAATGCGATTTAAATAATCGCATATTGCGATTTGTACTTAAGGCTACTTTCCTATTGGTTTCATATCTAGAATTAGCGAGGATGACGAATATGACGAATGTATTCGTCATATTCCTCAAAACGAAGATAACGAAGTATTCTACATCTTCGCTTTAGCAACCTATTCGTCAACCTCGCTAATTCTAGCAATCAAATAGGAAGGTTGACTATAGAGATAGCTGTGTTAAATTCGCTATGCGATTTTTTTTTAATACAATAATTATATTACTTGATATGATAATATTATTATAAGTATTCTATTTATTAAAAAAAAAAAAAATCGCATAGCTAATTTAACACAGCTGTCTGGTAAGTCAACCTTCCTATTTGATTGCTAGAATTAGCGAATAGCGAAGTTGACGAATAGGTTGCTAAAACGAAGATGTAGAATACTTCGTTATCTTCGCTTTGAGGAATATGACGAATACATTCGTCATATTCGTCATCCTCGCTAATTCTACCAAGCCAACCATAACTTCTGTGCTCATGGAGCGTCCCCATCACCATGGGAACGTCTCCATATACTAAAATGTACTGTCGGATTTGAGGAATTACGTTGAAATCGCAATGCGATTAATTCAAGTTATATTAATCGCATTGCGATTTCAACTTAGAGCTGGGTTTATAATGGGTCAGCTTGCTAGAATTAACGGTTAACGAATATGGAATATAGCAGCAGTGCTAAGTTGAAATCGCAATGCGATTAATTTAACTTAAAGTATTCGCATTGCGATTTCAACTTAGCACTGCTAGTGCATAGCCATATATTCCATATTCGTTAATTCTAGCCTATGTAAGATAGCAGTGCTAAGTTGTAATCGCAATGCGATTAATATAACTTGAATTAATCGCATTGCGATTTCAACGTAATTCCTCAAACCGACAGTACATTTTAGTATATAGAGATTTTCCCATGGAAGGGGACGCTCCATGAGCACGGAAGTCGGCAGAAGCGGCAACGGGCACTGACTGGAGCAGCCAGGAAGCCAGGAATCCTCATGACAGGTAAGAACTACTTTTGGGAAGTGGGAAAGAAAAAAATATAACTAAAAAAAAAAAAAAAAAAAACGAATATTCGAAATAGCGAATTTATAGCGCTATATTCGAAATATTCGCGAATTAGCGAAGTGCCGATATTCGCTAAAAAAATTCGCTTTTCGAATATTCGCGCTCAACACTAATCACATATTATCATTAGAAAATACATTGAGTGAAAACTTCGGCGGTTTTGTGTTTGCATTAGCGGTATGTCGTGCTTTTCAGTCGAGTGTTCATAAATATGGTAATTTTGTTCAGAAGTAATTATATTTTCTTTAACAAGTGCCAATTACTCTTAAATTCGCTCACAAACGCTCTCTCATTTCCTTGCACATAATAACTTTTTGATTTTAAATAATTTACAAGAGCATTTTTTTTTTGCAGCTGCAGGTGAGTTTTTAATGAAGATAAAAAAAAAGAAATAATCATTCGACATAAAATTGCTATTATTATATTGCACATGACAAAATCACAAAGAAATCTGGTTATGTGGGAGATTTGAGGAAAAAATTAGAAAAATGGTGTAATTTTTGACGTCTCACTTAATGTCGAGCTAATTACTGTTTTTATGAAGAGAAACATTTACATGAGCAACAAAGTCAATGGTGCTTGTGAAGGTTTTAGAAAATCCCCATTTTGAATACTGGCATTGTGGTTGATCCTGAATAGACTACAGATTTTTTTTATTTTTTTTTTATTATTATTTTTTTGTTGTTGTAGTTTAATCGTAGCAAATTATGTAACATACTTATCGCTATAAGAGGAAGATGAACTAAGAAGGATAAGGATTATATAACTGGTCTGCTACAGTGTAATGCGGATTTGTATCTTATTCTTAGAGGGGAGGTCTGACCAGTATTTTTTTTCCTTTTTTTAAAGGAACAGAGTAGTTTAAAAACGAAAATGTCCTGTTGACCTCATCAGTCATTCCCCAATCTGGTTCTTCTGCTTGCCAAGGCTCCTGCCGATCCCTACTTCCTGGTACTTCTCTACAACATGTTTTGACTCTTTCCAAGTCCACCAGTAGACTTTACTTCCTGGTCCATCCCAACAAAGGACATTTTCTGATGCTTCTCGGGACCCCTGCTGTGCTCTACTTACTGGTCCACACAACACAGGAAATATTCCTACACTTTCTGGGTCCCCAGATTATCTCTGTCTTCTAGTCCTTCCCAATAAATAAATTCTTCCCACATCTATCAAGATTCCCAATAGGCTCTGCTTCCAGGTCCTTCTCAACACAGATTGGTCCTGCATTTCCTGGGTCCCCCACTAGTCTCTATTTTGAAATCTCTGGGACACTTTTTTCAACATTTCTGAGTTCCACCCCACAGGTCTACTTTCTGGTTTCTCCCATTGCAGGAAATGTTTTTACATTTTCTGGGTCCCCAGTCAATCTTTATCTTATGGACCTTCTCAACAAATGATTTGTTCCAACACTTCCGATGTCCCCACTGGACTCTGGTCTTTCACAACACAGAAAATGGCCCTATATTTTCTGGGCCCCATGCTAGTACCTATTTGGTGGTCTCTCCCAACAAACAAAATGTTTCAACCTCTCCCACTTCCCTTGCTGAGATCTGTTTATTGGTCCATCCCACCAAAGGCAATGTCCCTACACTTCCTGGGTCCCTAGTCCGTCTCTACCTTCTGGTTGCTCCCAACAAATGAAATTCTCCAACACTTCCCAAGTCCCCAGCTTGGTCCCCCCCAAAATAGGAAATGTCAGGTTAAACCCCCCAAGTTCCCACTTCCTGGCCTCCACATGGGAATGTAATTGTTCGCTGGCTGAGGTGGCTTATTGCTGTGGCCAGTGATTGACCGAAAAGTCACATTTTCATGTCAACAGAGACCAGGAAGGAAAGATCCGTGGAGGACCCAGGATGCACTGGAATGGGATTTATGAGGTTAATATTGCCTCTTATTTATTTTAATTTTTTAAGCCATTCTGGTCTTTTTTAAAAATAAAAAAAATATATCAGCCAGGTTGTCCTTTTTAGGTAACCTTTTTATTAGAAGGGTCTCGAGTCCCTACATTTCTGACTGTTTTATACTGATGACCTATCCTCAGGTAAGGTCATCAGTATCTGATCGGTGAGGACCCCTGCCGATCACCTGTTTGAGGAGGCCACTGCATATCATGTTTATTAGCCTAGGCGCAGGTTGGTCCCATTCAAGTGAATCCGGCTGAGCTGTGAAACCAAGCACGTCCACTATACAATGTATGGCACAGTGCCGGGTACAATGTTCACGATCCTCCTTCTCTCCTTCTTTATGAATGCCTATTGTCCAGCACTGCCTCTATGGGTGCCTGTAGGGGTCAACTTCAGACCTTGTTGAATCTCTCAGCTGTTATTTGCAGCTAGTTCACAGATGTAGAAGTGCTGAAGACGCCATTTCTGCTATTGGGTCGGTTCTGCAGTTTTAGAAAGAGAATATTATAATGACAAGAGGAAAAAACTGCAGGATAAGGAGACAGATAAGGCTGAAAGAGGTGCCACTTCCAGAAGACGCTGCTGCCAGGGTACCCGCTGCAAGAACACTGTTTTCCCTATGGATAAAGTAGCCGTGCCCTGATGCCAGTTATTTCGAAGGGATCAGTAAACATTAGTCTGGTGCCAGTGAGCTCGAAGAGATCAGTAAACATCCATATGGTGCCAGAAAGGTTGAAGAGATCAGTAAACATCCATATGGTGCCAGTGAGCTTGATGAGATCAGTAAACATCCATATGGTGCCAGTAAGGTTGATGAGATCAGTAAACATCCATATGCTGCCAGTGAGCTTGATGAGATCAGTAAACATCCATATGGTGCCAGTAAGGTTGATGAGATCAGTAAATATCCATATGGTGCCAGTGAGCTTCATGAGATCAGTAAACATCCATATGGTGCCAGTAAGGTTGATGAGATCAGTAAACATCCATATGGTGCCAGTGAGCTTGATGAGATCAGTAAACATCCATATGGTGCCAGTAGAGCTTGATGAGATCAGTAAACATCCATATGGTGCCAGTGAGCTTCATGAGATCAGTAAACATCCAACTGGTGCCAGTAAGGTTGATGAGATCAGTAAACATCCATATGGTGCTAGTAAGGTTGATGAGATCAGTAAACATCCATATGGTGCTAGTAAGGTTGATGAGATCAGTAAACATCCATATGGTGCTAGTAAGGTTGATGAGATCAGTAAACATCCATATGGTGCCAGTAAGGTTGACATGATCAGTAAAGACCGGACTGATACCAGTGAGCTTGAAGGCATCAGTTAACATCCATATGGTGCTAGCGAGATTGAAAGGACCAATAAAGATCAGTCTGGTGTCAGTGAGATTGAGGAGATTAGTGAACATCTATTATGGTGCCAATGAGCTTGAAGAGATAATCATCAATCTGCTTCAAGTAAGGTTAAAGGGGTCAATACAGATCAACCTGGTGCCAGCGGGTTCAAATGGGCAGGAAAAATTGGTCTGGTGCCAATGGCTTGAAGCAATCAGTAAACATCAGGCTGGTGCCAATGGCTTGAAGGGGTCAATGAACCAACGTCTGATGCCAATGAGCTTGTTGCCCAACACAATTGCAGCTCTTGTCCCATCCCCCTATGTCTTGTGTAGCAGTAAATGCACAGGATATATAAGGTCCCAAGTAGTAAAAATTCACTAGGCAGCAGGAAAGGAGTTGAAAGTAGGGGGATAAAAAACCATTGCCCCAGGCCTTCAACCCCTTTGAGCCCACCTACGGGCTTCCACCATCCACCTGAACACCGCAAGGTCCCTTCATTTCCAGAGACAGCTGAACCTTAAGCAGATATTTTTATTCATTTATACATCTGTTATATTTTTCTTCCTTGTATTTTGTTCAATCTTCACCTTTTTGTGACTTTGTCATTGAAAAGCTCATAAAAAACAAGCCGAAAAAGTTGTTGATGAGGCGACTGTGCAGACATCGGAGTTAAATGAAGTATTGATTGTAAGAGGCCGACATGCCAAATTTAGCTCCGGGATCGCAAAGGCAATTCTTCTTTTTCTTAAATGTAAAATTGAACGGTAGAACATAGATAAAAATAAATGGCTCCCGCTCCTCTGTGTGCCGCACAGTGACAGGGAGAAGCTTCAGGCAAATCCTCCTGCTTAGAATCCAGGAGCTGCTGCAATGACAGCGGTCATGTTTGCTGACATACATCGCCGCACACACTACCTGTCAGCACATACATCATGTGGAAGGTAAAACAGAGACACGTGGAGGGGGAGATGCACTAGGACAATGCAGAATAATTAATTGTGCCGCACTTATTTACTACTGGAAGTGACCGCTCGCTGTCCTACATGCTAATCACTCCCATGATGGAAAAATCGTACAGGCTATAAGATGAAATGTGAATATGAAGGAATTGGTTATGAATGGATAGATAGAAGGAAAGAAGGAGTAGAGAAAGGAGAAGGTAGGAAGAGAATGAAGAGAAGAAGGGTAAAAACAGATGAGGAAAGATGTGGACAGAAAAGTAATAGAGTGTTAGGGACAGAGGAGAAAAAATATAACTATAATGAGAAGAAGAAGAGGAAGAAGATGGAGAGAGGGGAGAAGAAGATGGAGAAAACAAAAAGCCAAAATAGGAGGAGAAGAAGTAGAGAAGAAGGAGAAAAAGTAGTAGAAGAAGAAAAGGAGAAAAAGTAGTAGAAGGAGAAAAGGAGAAGTGAACGGGGAGACGAAGCAAAGACAGGAGAAGGAGGAACAAGAGGATGGGGAAAAGATTGAGAAAGAGAAAATAGAATGAGGCGAAGAGGAAAAAGAAAAAAAAGGAGGAAAAGAAGAAAAAGATAAGAAGGAGAAGAGTAAGAAGAAAGATAAATATGAGAAAAAGAGGGTAAGATGAAGGAAAAAGATGTAGAGAAATGAGGAAAGAAGAAAATAAAGTAAATAATACAAGAGTAGAATGAGGAGAAATGAAGAAAGGGAAGGAAAAGATGTAGAAAGAAAATAACATGAGGAAAAGGAAAAGAAGGAGAAGGGAAAAAACTGAGAAGGAAGAATAAGGTAAAGTCAAAGAAGAGGGAGAAGCAAGTAAGAAACAGAAGAAGATGAAGAAGAAATAGAAGAATTGATTTCATGAAGATTGTGGGCGGCTGCCCTATCACACCGGTGTCTGCTGGTGGTAATGCCCATGATTTGTGTTCAGTTTCTGCTACACTTCTCTGAGACCAGTTCAGTTATTCCAGCTTCGAGGTGAACACTTTGGTGCCTTCACAGTCTTTCCTATCGGTTGTTAGCCAGAACATCAGAAGAAAACAGTCTCAGATTATTCTTCAGCTCATGACAGCTCGTTACCTCGAAGCTCAGCATAAGCAGATTTTGCTTAGACTTAAAATTAAGGCAAAGAACCAAACTGTGCTCCACATTGCTTAGTAAGTGAAGTAACTGAGATTGTAGAAACGATGACAAATGTTTGTGTGTTCTTAGACAATCAATGATTGTGCCCGAAGTTTAGAGTGGCCTCAGCTACAACCTCCTCTCAAATCTAATTTACTCATGGGAAAGTTGAAAGAGTCTACTCCAAGACAACAACGCTCGTCCTTCAGCTATGAAAATAGGACTACACAGATCAGTTATTTCCAGTCAACTATCAGAATTCTCAAAATGATAATAATTTCAGAAACCTTCCTCGAACAGATGACGGTATAGTATCTAATATAAATACAACACTTTCCAGGAAGAAACCATCAGAGAAATCTTTGTTTAGATGCTGGGTCTGCAGGGAATTTCAAGAGCTCTCAGCTCTGAAGCTGTAGAATTGTGAATGCAGCTCTGGGGTATGGGAAAACCAGTGGCTCAACTTTTTTCTGTGGATTATTCAATATGTAAACCATAAAATATTGTTCAAGGGTTGACACAGGCTTTGAAGCAGCCATAAAAATCAGATGTTGGCTGACCACTGGCCAACATCTCTTTCTTCTAACGCCGCTCCTCTGACAGCAAAGCATCTCCAGAGGGAACAAGACGCGTATTCCTCTAACACGTGCCACCAGGGGACAGTCTGAAGGCTCCATATAGTATAGCCTGCAGTTCCTTCTGAAATAGCTGGACAAAGCATGGGTATGGCCAGCTTAAAGGGGTTGTTTTACAATGATGACCTCTTTTCGAGAAGAAGCTCGCTGATTGCACTGGGTCCAGATCATCTAACCCCTAAGGATCATCATTGGGGAAGTGACATCTCCTTGGGAAGTATAGCTTTAAACTCACATCTGAGGCATTTACATGTTATATAGCTTATAGAGGGGGACCTGAGAAGCAGATATATCCCCATGTCGTCCTTATGCCCCAAAAAGTCATCGTAGGACAACCCTTTTAAGGCTTGCACCAAATACCATTACACTATGCTATTTTTGGATTTCTGTTTTTGAACCTTTTGGAACCATGAGAATATTCTTGCATTGTGACCCCTTGTGGACGATGACACAAAATTACTTATCATCACTCCAATCCTAAGGTGAGGAAATTCTCAATAATATTTCAATTATTTTTTTGTAGCTGAGGTCACTGTAGACCCTGTTGATGTTGAGCAGGGAGATTTGTAATCCCATCTGTCGCCCCACCACGATCATTATTTGCCTTCTAACATACAACCGGGGGTGTCGGAGTCAGCACAATGGGGGGTCGGCATCTGTCATACATCATCGCCATGGGGGATACATGGCAAAGATGAAGGATTGGTTGAACCTTCATGCATACGAAGAGATTATATCAAATGCCGCTATTATTAGACTTGCATTGACTTCAGGGAAGACTTCACTCCATTTCGGTAAAACTGCGGCACTGCTGCTACTCACATACAATTTCAGAGTTTCCACAAAGGTTAATAATGTTGCAAAAATCGCAAAAAGTATTATATATATATATATATATATATATATAAATAATCCATGTCACTCCCGCAGATTGCTAGAATGAGGGAGCCAATGGCCCACCACATGGCCTCGAAAGGGAAGTGGGGCCAATGGGAAACGAAGAAGCAAGATGTATTCCTAAACCTGCTATCACTATTCTACCAACTGGTGGGGAGGGGCGGGGGGGGGGGGGGTCACAGCAGTTGTATCCCAATGAATTGGATGAAGCCATCCCTTTATTGAAACAACCCTTTCAGGAGATGTCATAGCTTTTGGGTTCCGTGGACCTAGTTGTATGAGGTCTTCTGTGCTTCTCCCTCTTTTTCTCTTCCTTCCGTCATCCATATATTCCCTACTTATAGTTTCTCATAAACTGCCAACAATCCCGGTTAGCAGAGCGCCGCCGTCCTGTGTGTTATGGAGTCAGTCAGAACTCAATATCCGGGTATTATCTCATATAGAGATTGCCTGGTGGCTGCTGAACGTATTTACTGCCACCAAAACAGCAGCACCTCCGCTCCCCAGACACAATAATGGCCGCCTGCTCCTCAGCTCTAATTTCTTCCTCTCTACCTGACATCCTCCAGCCCAGATTTCATTCAGTCCTGACAATGACCTTTGGGAAAACTCACAGCAGAACAGGATGATGACATTTCAGTGATTCTCCTTGTCATTTCCCCATATCACAGCCAGTTACCAGGATGCAGAGCTGTAGCTGTATACTATAGGGGTACAGAGCAGTAGCTGTATACTATAGGGGGCACAGAGCAGTAGCTGTATACTATAGGGGTACAGAGCAGTAGCTGTATACTATAGGGGGCACAGAGCAGTAGCTGTATACTATAGGGGTGCAGAGCAGTAGCTGTATACTATAGGGGGCACAGAGCAGTAGCTGTATACTATAGGGGTGCAGAGCAGTAGCTGTATACTATAGGGGGCACAGAGCAGTAGCTGTATACTATAGGGGCACAGAGCAGTAAGGTAGCTTCATATATACCTATAGGGGGTTTACAGTAGGACAGTACCTGAATACCTGTGAGGCACAGAGCAGTATCTGTATACTACAGGGTGGAGTGCAGTAGCTGTATACTATAGGGGGCACAGATCTGTAGCTGTATACTATAGGGGTGCAGAGCAGTAGCTGTATACTATAGGGGGCACAGATCAGTAGCTGTATACTATAGGGGGCACAGAGCAGTAGCTGTATACTATAGGGGTGCAGAGCAGTAAGGTAGCTTCGTATATACCTATAGGGGGTTTACAGTAGGACAGTACCTGAATACCTGTGAGGCACAGAGCAGTAGCTGTATACTATAGGGGGCACATAGCTGTAGCTGTATACTATAGGGGGCACAGAGCTGTAGCTGTATACTTTAGGGGGTGCATAGCTGTAGCTGTATACTATAGGGGGCACAGAGCTGTAGCTGTATACTATAGGGGGTGCATAGCTGTAGCTGTATACTATAGGGGGCACAGAGCTGTAGCTGTATACTATAGGGGCACAGAGCAGAAGCTGTATACTATAGGGGGCACAGAGCAGTAGCTGTATACTATAGGGGGCACAGAGCAGTAGCTGTATACTATAGGGGTGCAGAGCAGTAGCTGTATAATATAGGGGGCACAGAGCGGTAGCTGTATACTATAGGGGGCACAGAGCAGTAGAGTAGCTTCATATATACCTATAGGGGGTTTACAGCAGGACAGTACCTGAATACCTGTGAGGCACAGAGCAGTATCTGTATACTACAGGGTGGAGTGCAGTAGCTGTATACTATAGGGGGCACAGAGCAGTAGCTGTATACTATAGAGTGTGCGGAGCAGGAGAGTAGCTGTATAACTGTGGGGCACAGAGCAGTAGCTTTATACTTGTCATGGCCTCTGTTGTGTGTGCCACGACACAGTTGCCAGTGGCAACTTGTTGTTGCAGCATGTAGGTGGCTCTTCCTTTCCCCTGGGTACTTCTCTGTCTGGTGCCAGAGGGGTAAATTATCTGGCTGATGTGGAATTAGGTGTGTCTTGGGTGTGGCATCTTGGCTCTTTATATGAGGTGTTGTGAGCCTGAGGTCACTTGCCATTCTGCCTTTGTGTGTGCAGGAGTGTTGCTCCTTTCCTGGATATACCATCTGTCCAGAGGGAGGGCCTACTAGCTAGACATCAATGTCACCTTGATGTCTCCTCTATGTTCTTTATGTCTTTACCTTTCCTTGTTTCTCTGGTGCGGGTTTATGTTCAGGGTGTGGTGTCTCGTCTTGCTGTTGTACATGTCTGGTCAGTTGGTGTTTTATGTCCGGCATGTATGAGAGTCGTACCCTGTTTGTTGTGCCTGCGGAAGTGGGCTCCATGGTTTCCTGGAGGGATGACCCTCAAGTCAGTAGCAGTTGTTGTTCCTCCTAGTCATCGTGGCAGGTAAGGGCAGTTTTTCCACTGTGTGTTGCTTGCGCTGGGTTCTTACCTGCCACTCTGGTTTATGCTACTGTCTGCTCCTTCTTTTGCTAGGCCTATGGGAGACTCTGGCTCATCTGTAGTTGGGATGAACCAGTCTTCTCTCATTTCTGACCATATTGCAGGGACCAATAGGGTCTGTAGAGCCCAGATTCGTGAAAATGAGCCCCCCTACCATCGAGGGTGGCTCATACAGTCAGGAGGTCAGGGATAGGTTGAGGGAAGCCTAGAAGGTTATCTGCTTCCTTTTCCTGGTGTTCAGGCCTAGCTGCTTCCTTGTTTTCCTACGCTATATAGTGGCGAGTTCTCCCCCACTCCATATTGTGACAGTATGTCTAGCTCTGGCATCTCCGTTCACCTTCGGAAGAGGGCCCAGCATGTGTCGACTGCTGTTTTCTGGTGCACATGCTTGTCCTCCAGAGGGAGGGTGAAAGGAGAGATTCTGTTAACGGTGCGGTTCATGGTGACTTGCGTCTCCATTGTTGTGTGAACCGTTACCTGTGTTGGAATCTCTCCTTGTCCACTCTCTGTGGTTCCTTCCTTGCATCCCTGTTTTACTGGCTGTGGTGTATGCTGGTTTGGGAATGTTTGCTGGCAGCAACCTTGGGTTTGAACTGTGTCTGAGGTTGATGCAGCGTTCAGTGCAGTCTCTCCGAGCTGTTTGTTGGCTGGCTGGCCGGTTCCCAGTCTTGGGGAGACTTCCTTGCACTGACGCTGATTCTGCTGCTTGTTTTTTTTTTTTTTTTTTTTTTTACCCCTCCGGGAAACCATAGAGCCTCCTTCTGCAGGCACAACAAACAGGGCATGACTCTCATACATGCCGGACATAAAACACCAACTGACCAGACATGTACAACAACAAGACGGGACACCACACCCTGAACATAAACCCGCACCAAACAAAGAAACAAAGGAAGGTAAAGACATAGGGAACATAGGAGAGACATCAAGGTGACATTGATGTCTAGCTAGGAGGCCCTCCCACTGGACAGATAGAAAGGAGCAACACTCCTGCACACACAAAGGCAGAATGGCAAGTGACCTCAGGCTCACAACACCTCATATAAAGAGCCAAGAGGCCACACCCAAGACACACCTACAGACAGGAAGTACCCAGGGGAAAGGAGGAGCCACCTACATGCTGCAACAAGTTGCCGCTAGCAACCGCATACATGGCAACCGTGTCACGGTGCACACAACAGGGGCTGTGACGATATTATAGGAGGGCAGAGCAGTAGCTGTATAATATAGGGGGTGCGGAGCAGCAGTTGTATACTATGGGGAAACAGAGCAGTAGCTGTATACTATAGCGGAGCAGAGCAGTAGCTGTATACTATAGAGTGTGCAGAGCAGTAGAGTAGCTGTATAACTGTGGGGCACAGAGCAGTAGCTGTATACTAAAGGGGAGCAGAGCTTGTAGCTGTATACTATAAGGGCTTAGAGCAGTATCTGTATACTATAGGGGGCACAGAGCAGTAGCTGTATACTATAGGGGGACAGAGCAGTAGCTGTATACTATAGGGGGCACAGAGCTGTAGCTGTATACTATAGGGGGCACAGAGCAGTAGCTGTATACTATAGGGGGCACAGAGCAGTAGCCGCATACTATAGGGGGCACAGAGCAATATCTGTATACTATAGGGGGCACAGAGCAGAAGCTGTATACTATAGGGGGCACAGAGCAGTAGCTGTATACTATAGGGGGCACAGAGTTGTAGCCGTATACTATAGGGGCACAGAGCTCTAGCTGTATACTATAGGGGGCACAGAGCAGTAGCTGTATACTATAGGGGGCACAGAGCTGTAGCTGTATACTATAGGGGCACAGATCTGTAGCTGTATACTATAGGGGGCACAGAGCAGTAGCTGTATACTATAGGGGCACAGATCTGTAGCTGTATACTATAGAGGGCAAAGAGCAGTAGCTGTATACTATAGGGGGCACAGAGCAGTAGCTGTATACTATAGGGGCACAGATCTGTAGCTGTATACTATAGAGGGCAAAGAGCAGTAGCTGGATACTATAGGGGGCACAGAGCAGTAGCTGTATACTATAGGGGCACAGATCTGTAGCTGTATACTATAGGGGGCACAGAGCAGTAGCTGTATACTATTGGGGGCACAGAGCTGTAGCTGTATACTATAGGGGGCACAGAGCAGTAGCTGTATACTATAGGGGGCACAGAGCAGTAGCTGTATACTGTAGGGGGCACAGAGCAGTAGCTGTATACTATAGGGGGCACAGAGCTGTAGCTGTATACTATAGGGGGTATAGAGCGGTGGGTGTATACTATAGGGGGCATAGATCAGTAGCTGTATACTATAGGGGGCACAGAGCAGTAGCTGTATACTATAGGGGGCACAGAGCTGTAGCTGTATACTATAGGGGGCACAGAGCAGTAGCTGTATACTATAGGGGGCATAGATCAGTAGCTGTATACTATAGGGGGCACAGAGCAGTAGCTGTATACTATAGGGGGCACAGAGCAGTAGCTGTATACTATTGGGGGCACAGAGCTGTAGCTGTATACTATAGGGGGCACAGATCAGTAGCTGTATACTATAGGGGGCACAGAGCTGTAGCCGTATACTAAAGTGGGCACAGATCTGTAGCCGTATACTGTAGGGGGCACAGAGCTGTAGCTGTATACTATAGTGGGCACAGATCTGTAGCTGTATACTATAGTGGGCACAGAGCTGTAGCTGTATACTATAGGGGGCACAGATCAATAGCTGTATACTGTAGGGGGCACAGAGCAGGAGAGTAGCTGTGTATTATAGAGGCAGCAAGGCAGATGCATAGCAGTAAGCTGTAAAATGCAGACGCACCATGTAGCCATAGTGAGTACATCCATAGGGGGTACATAGTGAGTACAGAACCGAAGCCTAGCAGTTGCACCCAGGCCTTGGTGTCTAAGGCACCGGTATAAAATTGGCTTCGCTATGTTGTGGCGCTTTCATAGAGTTTGCACTGGGGTCGGGTAGAGATGCAGTCCTTACACTCGGTGCCCAGTGGGGGACAAAATGAAGAATTGTTCGGCTGACTGCTCTGCCTCTCGACATTCAGCCCAGCGTGTATGTGTACTCAGTGCGGAGAGCGGAGAAAGCCGCTGCCAGACACTTCTGGAGGTGGGTTATCTCCCGGGAGAACAAGAGGAGGGAGGGAAAATATTAATTTCACCCAAATCTTCTCCCTCCTGACATCATCTATGGGGGGAGTAGCGGGAGCTCCCCAGATACAATTGACTGAGGGCCTTAAAATGAGACCCCTTTATCCCTCCTTCCTGGATCCAGCCCGTCACCCTCATTCTTCAATTGTCCTAATGTAAATGGAGGGCGACGGGTCACTTTCCACGAAAATGTCGTCAGAAAGACCTCCTTATGTCTCCGCTCATCAGATTCCTCTGGTTTATAAAGAGAAACTCCAGGTTATCGTGAAATAAACCAGGTGATTCGGGGGAAGGAATCCTCAGCGCGTCAGATGTGTTCGGACTCTGCTGCTGTACATAGGGATTCGTGTTCCGGGGAGACCAAGGTTCCTGGTAACTCACAGGATTTTTTTTTCATCTCTCGTGATTTCAATCAGAACTTTTTGAAAAATTTTGGTCCAATTTTAGAATGGTCTCCTCTCCAAAGACAGACAGTGGAGCTGAGGAGGTGAGAGACGAGACACGAAGAGCTCTTCTCCATTAATATAATAACAATGTATCGGATGTGAAGTATTTATAAGGAGAACGCTCCCATGACCTCTAGAGCAGCATCGTTGTAACCTCACGGTGCTCCTGACCGGCACTAATCGCCGTCTCTGCGGCCGGGAAGCATCAGATCGCTTCTACGTATCACCTACTGGAAATGCTTGGACTGCAGTTTAAAGTATGAAGTGATATTCTACATATAATGTAACTATGCTGTAGATATGTGAGCGCTGTGTACATGCTGAGCGGGCGTGCTCCTCCTGGTGTGATGTCAGTACTGCGTACATGCTGAGTGGGCGTGCTCTACCTGGTGTGATATAAGCGCTGTGTACATGCTGAGTGGGCGTGCTCTACCTGGTGTGATGTCAGTGCTGTGCACATGCTGAGTGGGCGTGCTCTACCTGGTGTGATGTCAGTGCTGTGTACATGCTGAGCGGGCATGCTCTTCCTGGTGTGATGTCAGTGCTGTGCACATGCTGAGCGGGCATGCTCTTTCTGGTGTGATGTCAGGGCTGTGTACCTGCTGAGTGGGCGTGTTCTTCCTGGCGTGATGACAGCATTGTGTACATACTGAGTGGGCGTGCTCTTCCTGGTGTGATGTCAGGGCTGTGTACATGCTGAGTAGGCGTGTTCTTCCTGGTGTGATGACAGCATTGTGTACATGCTGAGTGGGCGTGCTCTTCCTGGTGTGATGACAGCATTGTGTACATACTGAGTGGGCGTGTTCTTCCTGGTGTGATGTCAGGGCTGTGTACATGCTGAGTGGGCGTGCTCTTCCTGGTGTGACGTCAGCACAGTGCATGTGCTTCTGGCCAATCAGACGCCTTCCCCATGCTGCTCCCCTTCTCCTCGCATGATTCTCACACAGACGCTGAGGGAGGGATTCTGCAGCTGCATCTCCCTCCTCTCCCTCCTTTTTGTCCCATGTTGCTCTACATGGACGAGAAGGTTTGTGAACAGATACAGGCGATGATGAAGGAGGATGAGACGCCCCTGGGAGGTGAGGAACGCGACCCTATCTCTAATACAATATTAGAGAGATTATTATATGCCATATGGCTATGATGACAGGTTCTGTGGGGGCCGCTGGGGTCTGCTGCCCGACATCGATCACAATGCAGGTGTGAACAGGGTCTAAGCAGTTCATCCAGTAATTCATATTCTATATAAATAAGGCCACAAATCATCCAATCTTCTCATTATAGAGTAATATTTCTAAGAAAATGCCGGTCCTGCTCCAATAAATCACAGACTGACGCTGATTGTCACATGCGGTTTTATAATATATGGCGGCTTTTGTCTTCGGGAGCTGATTCCTCAATGACAACCTCCCTATTGTTTAGTCAGGAGAGGGAGGACTTACCTCTCTATTACACATGTTATAGTATGTATAGTATATACGATAAATGCCGTAGATACGCAGGATAACTGTGGACACGGAAGAGGCGGCTTCTGGCTTTACGTTTCATTTCATCGTCATTTTCAGTAGTAAATATTTGCTGTCAGTGAATTAAAAGACTCTTGTTTAAATTCACTGACTGCAATCCAGTACCAGCCAGTCCTGATCACAGCTCCCATTGCGACCAGTCCAGACAAATCCTCCGTCAAATCTCTCGGGTAGTTTGTTACAATGTATCAGTCTGGAGCGCAGGATGTTTATTTGTCCAGACTGGATACAATTGTATCCATGTCTCATCTGAGAGCAGGAGGAGCTGTGCACGGGGTTACTGTAAACTGTTGTCACATTCACTGGCAGCAAGCAGGGATCTTGAAGCTGGAGAGGATTCAAAAATGCAAAGTCTATGAGATAGTTGCAGAACTTTGCTGTTATGTGGCCGGGATGTCTTGGACCCACCAGAGATCATTCTCGGGGCCCATGTTTTGAATCAAGGGACTAGACCTTAGGCGGCTTTCAGACGAGTTGCACGCATCGGACTCGCAGTGTGAGTATGCGGCAGCTCCCGTCCTGACCTCCCAGCACTGACGGGGCTGCATAGTATTATATGATCGATTTATGATGCTATGTAACCCTTACAGTTCTGTAATATATTGGATAACACTGACAGCATTATGTCAGTGCTATCCAATACATTCCAGACCTCTACGGTGCTATAATGCTATGCGACCCCGGCAGTGCCGGGAGGTCAGGACAGGAGCTGCAAGTCCAATTCATCTATCTGAAAGGAGCCTTAATGGAAAGTGATAAGCTACTGGACCTTGAGGGCCCACTTTGGTTTGAGAGACTGGGCCCCCGGAGGACACTCTGGTACTCCGACCAGACCTGTATGTTAAATGGCGGTATTGGCCTTGTGTGACATGGCTACGGTACTCAGCTACTGTATATTATATTATTATAGCGCTGATATTTAGGCAGCTGTATGGAGGTTTTATTTGGCTGATATATGGCCCAGCTATCATGGGAGCCTTCCGTATAGCATTCAGCATCGTGTGGTATCATTATTTGTACACAGTATGGCTGTCCATAGGGGGTGAGCACAACCGAAGGAACCATACAGATATGATCCAAAATCCAGTAGGGCCCTGTGCATAGTCAGCACTAGGGAGCGGTACATGGAGCCAACGGAACCGTCCTCCATAAAGTCAGCAGAAGTCACAGAAGAAGGTGATTTATCAAAGCTCGTTATAAAAACTCTTATTTAGTGCCCCCCCCCCACCCCCCGAGGTAAACGCCCAACTACAAAAGCATCTCTCGCTCATCCCATTAATAAAACATGATACATTATCGACTGAATGTAATATCCGACTGCAGAAAGTGGAAGACGCTAAAAGCCTTACCCTTCTGGAGCAGGGATCAGCAGCCTTCGGCACTCCAGCTGTGGTGAAACTACAATTCCCAGCATGCTCCATTCATTTGGGCTTTTTTGCACATTGTTGTTTATTATGGTAATAAATCAGGATATTGCAGAAGATCAGCTTGTCAGTATCCGCTGGGGGCCATGAACGTCCGCAGCGTATCACGGACAACATCTAAGCTTTTGCAGTACACATTCTACCACTAGGTGGTGCTCTAGAATACCGCACTGTTTATAGGTTACAGCACACCCGATGGTCAAGTAGGGTACTGCAAACTTTACCAATGGATGTATTGTCTAATTGGATGTCCTAGAGTGGGGGTGGGGCAGCTGCTCCACGCCCTGCCCGCCCCTTAGTTCCTTAAAGGAGTTCTGGCAAAAAAAGACCACAATAGGGGATCTGAATCCTAGAGCCCCCAGTGATCATGAGAATGGAGGTCCTGGAGTCCCCAGTAGTGTGCATGCGTGACCGCCACTCCATCCACTTCCATGCGCTCTAACAGTCCCACATGTAAAGTTGCATTAGAAGTCGCACAGTTTATTGCCCAAGACTGGAAAAAAAAAGGTTGGCACACTATGGCAATGCCCTGAAAACCCTTTGCCTTCTTTCTTCCTGTTCTCCTAGTGTGTCAGTCTTCACTGTAGCTCTAGCATTCTGTTCACGTATTACTATTCACAGAATAGGCTATAGACTATAGACGATTTATAAAAATGTTTACGTTTAGTTCTCATGCATTCTGAATGGAAAGAGGTCCATCCGTTCAGGATGTATCAGGATGTCTTCCGTTCCGGCAGCATTCCGCTTTGTGACCGGACACAAAACCGCTGCAAGCTGCGGTTTTGTGTCCGGTCATCAAAATGGGAAAAAAAAACAAAAAAACGGATCTGGCACTGAAAACAATGTGATGGATCCATTTTTTTTGGAGCCTAAAAAAACGGATCTGTTACCCATTGACCTCCAATGTATTTGGTGACGGATCCGTTTTTTTCCATTTTGATTTCACACAACAGGAACGGATGCGTCTTGATGTGCAAAATGAAAGCGGATCCGTTTAATTCTGGTATTCGGTTCCTCTGCTGGACAACGTGAGTGTGAAAGAAGCCTCGACCCTAATATACATTGTACGGTTTTGAACAGGGACCCAGTTACTTTAGGGTATTATTATAATAATGTTAATTTCTGGTTATAATTTGTTAGATTGTTACCAAATCTTGGGGTTTCTGGACACTTCCCCTTTAAGGCAACGACCTTCAGACACCAGAACAATGTGCAGTTATTTTTAGGCGCTCCATCTCGCTGGTATTTTCTGGCGTCACATATTTCAGCAGAAACCTTTTCTGATTCTTCTTAGAATGATCTATAGCCGCGATGGAGCCGGCGCCGGTGACCCATATAGTGACAGGTGGTGAGATGCAGCTACAGAGCTGCCACGCGGGAGTCACACCGCAGCCTGTGATATTCTGGCCCCCATATCATTGCACGCTCGGCTGGGTACACAGGGCGCGCTGTCAGGCTAATAATAGCAAGACAAATTTCATAAAGGTAAGAATTGCAACTATCAAAGACATTAAAGACAATGGAGGATGTGAAAAATGATGGGAGGTTATTACCCTGAGATGTAGTCAGAGGCCAGAAGAGTCAGCAAAGTGCACAAGTGCAAGAAATACTATTCTATAGCGTGTGATTGCCCCTGTTCTCCAGCTTTGTGTACTAACAGCCCCTAATCCATGAGTAGGTTCCTCGGGGGTGGGGCTACAACACTGTACCAAATCAGAACCCAGGAAGAATCTGTGGGAATGGCTAAGGAGAAATAAGACAACAAGCAGCCCATCAGATCACAGCAGAATCAGAGGGATATAAAGGATATGTATACTTTGTAAATGATTTTCAAGATCTATGCTGATTGTCAGTGAACAGAAACAGTTTAGTTCACATCTTAAAGGGGTTGTCCGAGTTATGGAAAAAAAAATATCTATTTTTTATTTCCCTGGTTCTCTTCTGGGCTTTGGTTACCTGCAGTAACAACAATCTCTGCCCCTCCCCCTGCACTGCTAAGGGAATGAATACAAGTTCTGCCCTGAGTGTCTGCCTGCTGGGAGACTCAGCAGCATGTTGTATGTGTAGAACTACAAGTCCCAGCTGTATAATGACACTGCTAAGGAGTGAATACAAGTGCTGCCCTGAGTGTCTGCTTGCTGGGAGACTCAGCAGCATGTTGTATGTGTAGAACTACAAGTCCCAGCTGTATAATGACACTGCTAAGGGAGTGAATTCAAGTGCTGCCCTGAGTGACATGTCTGCCTACTGGGAGACTCAGCAGCATGTTGTATGTGTAGAACTACAAGTCCTAGCTGTACAATGACACTGCTAAGGGAGTGAGTACAAGTGCTGCCCTGAGTGACATGTCTGCTTGCTGGGAGACTCAGCAGCATGTTGTATGTGTAGAACTACAAGTCCTAGCTGTACAATGACACTGCTAAGGGAGTGAGTACAAGTGCTGCCCTGAGTGACATGTCTGCTTGCTGGGAGACTCAGCAGCATGTTGTATGTGTAGAACTACAAGTCCTAGCTGTACAATGACACTGCTGATACATACAGGATCTTCCCCCTACCTGCAATGTTCTGCAGAACTTCTCTTTCAGCTCTTGTGCCCAGCATTTGTCTCCTCACTGCCTGCAGCTACACAGTAAACACTTCAGCCCTGAGTCTGTGCAGCTGAAGGGGTTAAGAATCCTGAGAGAGAGCAATAATCAGCAGCCGGCAGTGAAGGGGGCGTGGCCAGCACAGTGACATCTCATGTACAGGCTTGTGCAGGAACATTATCAGAGCAGGGAGAGAAGCTGACATCACAGATCATGTGACCCTCAGTGAAATCTGAAAAACCAGCCACTGGAGATAACGTGAGTTAATTGGAAAGCTGTTACATTTGCCTAGTTAGGAAAATACAAAGAACAAAAAAATAACTCGGACAACCCCTTTAAGGCTTGAAACCTGTCCAGACCTGATGCATCTCACAGCTGAGAGGTTTCTACAGTTGAATCCGGTCTACAATATCTTTTGTGAGCTAAAACGCGTGAGCTGTTCTGTTATGAATGCTGGTACAGTGTATCAGTGCAGGCAAAATATATTGTTCTGGAGTCCAGAGGATTGTCTGGACTGGATCCCATTGTGACAACAACCTCAGCTGTGTGAGCAGGACTGGGTGAGAACGGGTTTTCAGGCAGTGAAGGTAATAGCGAGGCATTGGAGAGTTGCCAGACATTTCCTTATAAATGATGTATAGACCCGGGGCGGGTCACGTGTAGGTCGGCGTTGCAGGTTTATATTGGGTTCATTTTCATTCTTATAAATGCAGTTAAATATTTCCCTGTCATGTGAATGCATCAGTAACATCCTTATCAATGGGGGCGCTGTTTCATTGACGCCTACCAAAATACCTCTCTGCAGCTGTGGTAAAAGCTGGTACTGCAGGTGACATGCCTTCCTCTCCGGGCTCATGGATCATAATGCAGTAATTACATTGTATTACACGGTATAATACTGTATAATACTGCTCTATAGTCTCATCATTAATACTCATCCCAGAATACACTGAACTCTTCACCCACAAATCCCAGGGACCTTTCAGACTTCCATCCCACGCTGCGCCGGGTAGAAGGAACCGCACTAGCGGATAATGGAAAGGCTGGATCCGGCGCCAAATACTGCGTACTGGGAACACTGACATCACACCCCTCATTATCATCCTGCTATCATCAGTCTGCACGGTACCCACATGTTCTGCTGCAGGAAACAGACAGAAAATGTCATTTCAAGGTTCATCCTTCATATACAACAGAATGTCAAGGAATGAAGGGAAACACGTATGACACATAGACACGTATGACATAGACACGTATGACACATAGACACGTATGACATAGACACGTATGACATAGACACGTATGACATAGACATGTATGAGACATAGACATGTATGACACAGACACGTATGACACATAGACACGTATGACATAGACATGTATGACACATAGACACGTATGACATAGACATGTATGACACACAGGCACGTAAGACATAGACATGTATGACACATAGAAACGTATGACACATAGACACGTATGACACATAGACATGTATGACACATAGACACGTATGACACATAGGCACGTAAGACATAGACACGTATGACACATAGACATGTATGACACATAGAACATGTATGACACATAGACACGTATGACACATAGACATGTATGACACATAGACACGTATGACACATAGGCACGTAAGACATAGACACGTATGACACATAGACATGTATGACACATAGACACGTATGACACATAGACATGTATGACACATAGACACGTATGAGACATAGACACGTATGACACATAGACACGTGTGACATAGACATGTATGACATAGACACGTGTGACATAGACATGTATGACACATAGACACGTATGACACATAGACACATGTGACATAGACATGTATGACATAGACATGTATGACATAGACACGTGTGACACATAGACACGTATGACACATAAACACATATGACACATAGACATGTATGACACATAGACACGTATGAGACATAGACACGTGTGACATAGACACGTATGGCATAGACACGTGTGACACATAGACACGTATGACACATAGAAGGGTGGACATGATTAGAGGGTTGTGCCATTTTCTTCATAAATCACAGCTCTTCATCCTCCCAGAAGTGAGCTGCTTCATTCACTAACATTCATTCATTCTGTTTATCTATCTATCTATCTCATATCTATCTATCTATCTATCTATCTATCTATCTATCTATCTCATATCTATCTATATCTATCTATCTATCTATCTCCTATCTATCTATCTATTATCTATCTATCTATCTATCTGTCTATCTATCTATCTCATATCTATCTATCTATCTATCTCATATCTATCTATCTATCTATCTATCTATCCATCCATCTATCTATCTATCTATCTATCTATCTTCCTCCTCCTCCTTTTCTCATTTCTTTCTCCTTTCTTCCTCTTCTATTACTTCTTTCCTTTCTTTCCTCCCTTTATTTACTTTTCCTCCTCTCATTCTTCTATCTATCTATCTATCTATCTATCTATCTATCTATCATCTATCTCATATCTATCTATCTATCTATCTATCTATCTATCTATCTATCATCTATCTCATATCTATCTATCTATCTATCTCATATCTATCTATCTATCTATCTATCTATCTATCTATCTATCTATCTATCTCATATCTATCTATCTATCTATCATCTATCTCATATCTATCTATCTATCTATCTATCTATCTATCTCATATCTATCTATCTATCTATCTATCTCCTATCTATCTATCTATCTATCTATCTATCTATCTCATATCTATCTATCTATCTATCTATCTATCTATCTATCTATCTATCTCTCTAGTGAGTAGAACACATCCCGGGCCTGTTTTCCGTGGCTCCATTATCTCTGACTTTGCGGGGTGGGGGAGGCTTTTATCCCGCGCAGGAATATCTCCCATTGGTAGAAGGATGGTCACAGAGCCGGGACATCAGCCTCATCAATAACCCTCATGGAAGATTGCAATGGAAAATGATCCCAGAATCTAGTGGATCACCTTCCTACACTGGTGGGGGCTGTGGTTCCGTCAGAGGGGACCGATCCCATATTAACGCCCCGGAGTCTGCATATTTTATAACATATAATAACGATGTGATCTCATTTTTAATATCTTCATTAATATGGATAAATGACCCGTTCTATCAGCTGCCTTTTCTGAACACTTGTTTCCATCTCATCCCATCGCCTGCAATCTAACATTAGCCACTAGGGGGCGTCAGGGAGAAGACTCCAAACATGAAAATGGAATGTGTCAGTATGTGACTGCCAGGCTGCCCCCTCCCCAGAACCTGCTACACATGTCCTGCCTTATTCCTGGAGGACCTGAGGTATAGAGGGTGGCAGCAAAGCAGGCAGCGGCTGCCATACCAGCGCAAGCAGAGCGCAGAGCCATGGAGCATGGGTAGGAAATCTAACCAGGAACTACAAGTCCCAGCAGATCTGCACTGACGCATCTGGAGGATGGTGGATACATATCATGTCTGTACAGACGGGGCAGTGTGTATAGGGCACATAGCAGGGATGCCCCCCTGCATCCCACCCAGCTCCTCTGCAGTCTCCCCCAGCTCCTCAGGGTGTTTATGGGGCCCCTTTACCACATGAAAGTCCATCTACAGTGCAGCTCACTAACTCCTCAGGAGCAGAACTCATTATTCAGCTCCATATTCTGCGAATAGTTTTTTTTTTTATATAAACCTCAGTCTGATGGATGCGGCTCCTATAGAAATTCATATTTATTTACAGACATCAACTTATGTACTCTGCAACATTGTAACAACTCTCTGCACACACACACTCTCACTATCTCTGTCTCTTTCTCTCACTTTCTTTCTTGCTCTCTCTGTCTCTGTCCCTCTCTCTCTCTCGCTCTCTTTCACACTCTCTCTGTCTCTCTCGATCTCGCTCTCTCTCCCTGTCTCTCACATGCACACACACTTTCTCTCTCTCTCCACTCTCTCTTTCACACTCTCTCTGTCTCTCTCGCTCTCTCTTTCTTGCTCTCTCTCTTTCTCTCTCTTTCTCGCTCTCTCTGTCTCTCACACACACTCTCTCTGTCTCTCTCTCTCTCTATCTCTCCACTCTCTCTTTCTTGCTCTCTGTCTCTCTCGCTCTCTTTTACACTCTCTCTGTCTCTCGCTCTCTCTCTCTCCACTCTCTCTTTCTCACTCTCTGTCTCTCTCGCTCTCTTTCACACTCTCTCTGTCTCTCTCTCGGTCTCTCTCTCTTTCCACTCTCTCTTTCTTGCTCTCTGTCTCTCTCGCTCTCTTTCACACTCTCTCTGTCTCTGTCTCTCACTCTCTCTCTCTCCACTCTCTCTTTCTCGCTCTCTGTCTCTCTCGCTCTCTTTCACACTCTCTCTCTCTCTCTCCACTCTCTCTTTCTTGCTCTCTCTCTCTCTCCACTCTTCCCACAGCAATCAGCCAGTTCTAATAAAACCATTAACTCCCAGTATACTCGCCCAGTGATAGCGGGGCCACATCCTACAGCGTGTGCAGTGCATATATATAGACATAGATTGGGGGCCACTTACACCCACATACCCCGGTGCTGCGGTGTGAAGGGTTAAGGTCCCTCTCTATAGAGACATATGTAGACAGACGTGTTCTTATGATCTTTTGGGGGTCGTGTCCCCCTTCCTCATGCTGCGGTGTGAAGGGTTAAGGTCCCTCTCTATAGAGACATATGTAGACAGACGTGTTCTTATGATCTTTTGGGGGTCGTGTCCCCCTTCCTCATGCTGCGGTGTGAAGGGTTAAGGTCCCTCTCTATAGAGACATATGTAGACAGTCGTGTTCCTGTGATCTTGTGGGGGTCGTGTCCCCCTTCCTCATGCTGCGGTGTGAAGGGTTAAGGTCCCTCTCTATAGAGACATATGTAGACAGTCGTGTTCCTGTGATCTTGTGGGGGTCGTGTCCCCTTCCTCATGCTGCGGTGTGAAGGGTTAAGGTCCCTCTCTATAGAGACATATGTAGACAGTTGTGTTCCTGTGATCTTGTGGGGTCGTGTCCCCTTCCTCATGCTGCGGTGTGAAGGGTTAAGGTCCCTCTCTATAGAGACATATGTAGACAGTCGTGTTCCTGTGATCTTGTGGGGTCGTGTCCCCTTCCTCATGCTGCGGTGTGAAGGGTTAAGGTCCCTCTCTATAGAGACATATGTAGACAGTCGTGTTCCTGTGATCTTGTGGGGTCGTGTCCCCTTCCTCATGCTGCGGTGTGAAGGGTTAAGGTCCCTCTCTATAGAGACATATGTAGACAGTCGTGTTCCTGTGATCTTGTGGGGGTCGTGTCCCCCTTCCTCATGCTGCGGTGTGAAGGGTTAAGGTCCCTCTCTATAGAGACATATGTAGACAGTTGTGTTCCTGTGATCTTGTGGGGGTCGTGTCCCCCTTCCTCATGCTGCGGTGTGAAGAAGGCTCCATCCCGAGTCGCTGCCCCCCTTTACCTGTATCGGTGCGGACCCCGTATGCGCCCCTACCTGACCCCCTGTGCCCCATCTGAGAGGAGCAGGCGAGGATTAGACATCTCTCCTGTCACCCAAGGAACCATCACAAAAACTACCCGGGGACCTCGCAGCCTCCTCCATCCTGTCTGCACAGGTCTCTACCCCAACCCCTCCCCCCCCACAGTCATTTTCTTGTTTTGCTGCAACCAAAACCATTATCCCCCACCCCAAATACTTATGTTCTCACCGTTAACCCTTCCAGGGCACCTGCGCCGGACAGCTGCCCCTGACCATCTATGGAAGGTAAACCTGCAGTTTTCGGGGATCAGAGGAAATCAAAAACCACAAAATCTCAGTTTCGATATTCGGATGTTTATTCTTCAGTAGAAATCAAAATACGCTAAGAACGACGCACTAAATAATAACCCAAAATGAGTAAAAAACCTGAACCCTTATACCTTCCATGATAACCCTTCACAGCACGGAACATACATGACGTGCCACACGCCGCGGTCATCTCCAAGTGTCTGACACCTCTCACTGACCCCCCCCCCCCCATATATATTTACAGCCCCCTTTCTCCGTCCACAGGTAACATACACATCTATAGCCAGGAAGGGGTTAATTTTGCCATGAAACAAACCCTACAGACCATTTGTTCTCCCCCCCAAAAAAAAATAATAAAAAAAATATAAATCTTCAGCTTGCCCTCATAGCCGACGCACAGAATACCCA